>MNCL01000254.1:0-128361 GCA_001932985.1 Proctacanthus coquilletti
GCAACTGTTTTTTAAAACCTTTTTTCAATTGGTCAAATAATAAATAGACAACTAACCAATTGGTCTGTTTAAAACTTGTACACGTTATTCCATATACTTCTACAATAATTCGATTTTATTGTGATAATTTCATGTTCTTAATATAGAAAAGAAAAAAGAAGCATTAAATTGTAATTGATTATTTTTGAAAATATTTGTGATTTATATTTGCTTAAAGTTTTGGAATACATATTCTCGAGGGGCAGTGGCCACATAGTGATGGATAGTGACGACTAATCAGGTTACGAGTAATTGACATTATGTTGTATAATGATTTGTGTATAATAAACTTTTTCTCTGTGAAAATGATATATAAATTATTTCAGTGCCAATTCCCACCAAACAATTTGGCTGATTGATATAATGGGGAATATCGTTTCCACATGTTATATAAGACGGTATTTAAGCCTGTTTGACAGAATGTTGTTTTTTACTTGAACTGAGTTTGGAAATTGTGAACGTGTGGTTATTTATTTGGCATTGGTTTTAAGTAGACTATAGGCATTGAAAACATTGCAAATAGCCCTCCACTAACCAGCTGCTTAATTAAAAAAGGAATGCAAGGGGGGTTGCAATATTTTGTTCACTCTGTGTGAACCACCTTCTTCAAGGGTCCACGTTTGTTTTAATTTAAATTTAAATTTAAGGCGTTACTCCACTTTGAACTTTTCAAAAAGAGGGTTATTATTAGAATTTGCTTTTAAAGAAAATTGTGAATATTTTTTTAAGGCAGTGGCGCCGTACAAGTGAATTTTGTAGACTACATTGATAGAGGGCAAAACGGCGTTCAGTACTGCTTAAACACAGTTGTATCTCGAACCAACAATTTAATTGATTTATTTTCTACATTATATTTGCTAAAGAAATGTGTAAGGGTTTTGAAAAGAATATAAATTCGAAAAGTTATGAGACATTCAATGAAAAATTGACTTTCAATCTCAATAAATTATATTAAAAATAACATACGTAATGCAATTTTTCTTTTTTATAACACCTCTACATATTTCTTTACATAATTATAAAAAGAAGTTTTCTGAAAATTTCAAATCATTTGGTTGAAAATTGTATGTTTTATGCTGCAAGCCAGTTTGAAAAAAATCAGTTTTGAGAAAAATTTAAAGAGGAATGTATCGCGTTAGCGTGTTATAATCAAATATTTTTTTTATATTACCTTCAATATGTTATGCGTTAGTTCTTTCATAGAAGTAAGTAGTAATATAATCCTTTTGAGTTGTTTTCTGGCCTCTTGTGACCTGCACAGTGGCGTGGGTCTATTATTCTCCTCGCCTACTAAAAATTCGCAAATAATTCTTAAAAGTCTAAGCTAGAAGATAAAGCACAAAACAAAAAATCAATTTATTAAAAAATTCAAAGTGGTGTAATCCCTTAAATATGAAATATTTCTTATTCTTACTTTCACAAAGTCAAGTAATTTATCTATTTATCTAAGATAGTATTTATTCCACAGTCGCGATATTCCTGGGTTTATGGAACTGCATTAGTATAATAATGCTAAATCCTGCCTGTATGATATCGGGAATACTGCAAATGTTAGCAGGCTTCCTCGTAATGGCAATAGAAGCACCCTGTTGTTGTATGTTCATTGATTTTGTTCAACAATTAGCCGATAAAGCTGATCAGAGACCCTACTGGAACAGAGCGGCACTCTACTGCATGTAAGTAATTAATATATAAAATTACAGATATGTAAAAACTAATTGCTTTTCAGAATTTCTATCCCACCTGTCTTGTTGTGTTTAGGACCAACCAGTTTTTTCGGATGTGGTTTTATATTTGGCACTGGAGTCTTATACGGCTTGATGTCTCTTGGAAAGAAGTGAGTAACTTTAATGTTCTTTGTTTTTATTTAAAAGTTTTTTTTATCTTATTGTTTTGTGGGTTTTCATTTCAACTTCTAAACCTTATGCAAAAAAATATCCTCGTTATACCACTCACTTGAACTGTAAATTTTTCATCTTTTTCGTGAAAAAATAATTAGTGAGGAAATCAAGCGATGGTGGTATACCAAGGAATACCAAAACTACCAAATAAGAATAAAATTTGTATGATTAAATAATTAAATTGGCTGTGTCACGTTTTTCTCTTCTCTATTTTCTCGTTTATGCTTTCATATATGTATACCTACTTACCCACGTTATGTGTGTACTAAAATGAAACAAAAAAAAAAAAAACACGACGAAAATACAACCCTCTGATCAATTGAGTAGAGGATCTCCAGAGGATATGGCAGCAGTTGCATCACCTACAGCAATGTCACCGGCACAAGGATCAGTTGCCACAGATCAACACACTACGCTGATGGAGGATCCAGATGTATGGCGTCCAACATAAATTTTCCTTCCATCGCCCACACATCCACCATCAAAAAATATCCTCCATTCAGTTTTCTTCCATATATTCTGAATTATATTAATATTTGTGCTCATATATAGATTTAAATGGAATGGTCGTCCCTAGCATTTTTAGTTTTCATGCGATTTGAATTTAAAATGCTCAAGTACATCCCATCCCACCTCCCACATTCTGTACTCTAGAGGTTCCCCAGGTTTGTCTGTCCATTTATCCTGCCATGTCTGACGTACCACACGCTATTAAACATGTTTAGCCCCGCTGTCCGCAATCTTCATTTACAACTCATTTGTCGACCAAGACTTATTTAAAGGCAATAATCTTAATCTTTAAACTGTTTTATTATTTTATTGATCGCACGTTAGTGTAATTGCATGTTTTCTATTCACAACAAAAGCTTCACAGAGCATAATTTAAAATTCTTGCACTTAAGAATCCGTTCTACCTTAATGAATATGTCAGTTGAGCAGTAAATTCTAATGAAATGTTTAAAAAGCTGAAGTTCAGTGTTAGTTTGCAAATTTTATGCATTTCTTATTTGTAGTTTAGTTATTGCAAGAATTTTATATTCATAATGAGAACGACCAAGCTGAAAATTTATTTATATAACGCTTAAAAAAGAAATCGAGAAACAGTTTGATCAGTACCGCGTATAGCTAAATGCACAAATATGGAAAAGAGCTCTGTTTAAATATTGGATTTGGACTGCTTTTATTGATATGCTTGTGGATTATGTATGTGAAGGGAAAGTACAGAACTATCTGCTACAATTTCACCGATCTGCGCTGGAATAAACACAATATTGCTAAAATAAATTTGATTTCCCAAATTCCATGATGTACTGTAAAAGTGAACTCTAGCTGTAGAGATAAATACATTCAATCTTAGCAATTCTACAATACCCGCAAGTAACAAATGTAATTTAGTTACACTTCCATTTTTAAACATATCTTTTTACATCTTATCATATTTTTGAACATATAGTTATAGTTGAAATTTGTCTTTCGTCAACAAATCTCTACATATTAGTACAATAAAACAATTTAAAACCCTCTATTTGTCATTGTTGCACTTTTCCCCATTTTTTGTTTCCATTGAATACATTTCAGAAGAGAACATATTTCATAAAATTATGTGTTATTGATCACTTTAAAATTATATCACGTGTATTTTGGGAACAAGTAAAGGGTTTTTCAATAGCTATATCCGAAATTTGACAGCAGCGTTTCAGGTGGAAGCGCTGTCATTCTTTGACGTTTGTGTTCTGCCATAGTCACCATTTTACCGTGGAGCACTGCACTGTGCAACAACGTGTTGAAATTGTTAAAACTTTCTATAAAAATTCGTGTTCTGTTCGCCAAACTTTTCGCGAGCTACGAAATATTTACGGCCGAAATAATCGTCCAACTGAGCGATCAATTCAACGAATTATCGCGAAATTCGACCAAAGCGGTTCGGTTGCTGATCGAGCAGTCCCTGTACGACGCAGAAACGCGCGGTCAAGCGACAATATTGTTGCTGTTGCTGAAAGTGTGGCTGAAGACCCAAACCTCTCGATTCCTCGTCGTGCACAAGCAGTTGACCTTTCTGCGACCTCAACTTGACGAATTTTACGGAAAGACTTGGGCAAGATCCAATTGACCCAAAAACCGAAGATCCAAGACCACCAAGCTCATCATACATTCGCTGATTGGGCTTTGGAGCAGTTGCAAGCGGATCCAAATTTTGGCGAAAAGATCATTTTCAGTGATGAAGCAGATTTTTGGTTGAACAGCTTCGTGAATAAGCAAAATTGCCGTATTTGGGGAGAGAGTAATCTACAACAGTATCAAGAGTCTCCATTGCATCCGGAGAAACTTACTGTTTCATGTGGATTTTGGTCACTTGTAAAAAAAACGCTGTTAAAATTAAACATTTTTAAAATCCGCCCACTTGCACACACTACTACTGACAATCGATAGAGAGAGAGGGAGAGCCCCTGTCCAGTGATGTTGTAAAGTCTCAACAAGAAAATTTAGTGAACGAATTTAAGAAGAACCTAAATCCAACCAAAGAGCAGTGCATGGTTTGTGATCAAGGAAAAATTATATAATTACTATTCCAAAATTCTGGTAGTCAGGAAAATGAGATCCTTGATGTTATTCATTCGTACATCTGTGGTTCATTAAGTGAAAAATCATTGGGTGGTGTGAGATATTTTGCAACATTTATAGACGTCAAATAGCGATACATAGAAGTAGCGTTTTTCGAAAACCTTGGTAAAGTGTTTAAGCTTTTAAAAATTTTCAACGATACGTGGAAGTTTTCATGTATTAACTAATGATTTAAATGATTTTGATGATGATTTTCACGAGTTTGGTGATGATTTTAATACATGGAAAACAAAAATAGTAAAGTGCTTACATACTCATAATGCGTGGGAATATACTTCTAAAGAATTTTGTGACTAGAGAAGCAAGACATAAAGAGAATCTTTCGTTGAATATACACCACAACAGAACGGTAATGCGAAACGCACATTACTGGATATAACTAGGTGCATGCTAATTGAAGCAAATATTTCTAAAAGCCTTTGGGCAGAAGCCTTAATTTGCGCCATATACATTAGAAATAGATGTCCACACAATTTAGTAGGGAACAAAACACCGTTTGAAATTTGAATGGGTAAGAAACTTAACATCAGTTACTTCAGAACCTTCAGATCTAAAATAATAGAGCTTAATAAGGGCCCGAAACGGTCTAAATTGGACCCAAAAGAATATTCCTTTTTTTGGATATAGCCGAGAATCTAAAGTTTACAGACTGGGATGGTAGAAGGAGTATAATAATGAAAAGAATCAGTTTTCAAAAATAGCAGCAATAGCATTTGATACTACGCTCTTTCAGTCTGCTTCTTTGCTTTGCAGCTATTTTACTCACTACTTTTCTCAGTCACACAACGAATGGCTCAAATTTGATGCTTTAAAAATGACGTTGTATGATTCTGGAAAAAAATGACGTTACTCTTAAATCAAAAGTAAAAAGTCTTTCGGAAAAGTAATTATCCTGATAAAATATTACTGTGCAACTTAGAGGGCATTAGAATGTAAAATGTACACTCACTTTAACACTGTATGTATTAATTTAAATTATGAATCGCTTTTATGACAGTTTTTAGAGCATATTTTTACTACCCAGTATAGCAGAAAAAAGACAGATATGATACTTTTTTCTTAATATTGCCCAAAAATTAGGAGAAGTGTGGTATTATTATTGGGCTTATAAAATACTAGCGACAGCCCGCGACTTTGTCCGAATAAAATATTTACAATTTCTTGTGTAAAATGATATATTAAAAGAATACATAATATTACTTCGTAAGTTATGTACGAAACACTAAAAACAACACAATGCGATACGCTCCAACCAGCAGACAACTTTAAAATTAGGTATACCCTTTACAAAATTCACTAAACCAGTTAGAAAGGCCTCTCGCATGTATGAGAAAGGACAGCAACAGAGAGTTGTATCTCCACTCCTTTTTATTCGATTTTGGCAGATTACTTCTTTAAATGTCTATTTTATTAGTAGATATATGTTGTTGAAAAAAATTACCGTTTTGACTCCAACTTGTATCAAAAAAACAAACAGACAGACAAAAATTCTAAAAATACTGCATTTCTTTTCTTATTTCTTTTATGTAAGAAGTACATACCTTAAGAGGGTTTCCCCGCATAACGTGTCTCATATTGTGTGGTTAGTGTATTATCTTATATTAAATTTTGAGGTTCGGAAAGAAATGAAAAAACATCTGGAGATATGTACGAAATATTTCCAAATACCAACTAATTACTATCTTACAACGCAAGATATAGGGTGATGTATACGAATTTAATTAAATACTATGTTGCTTAATTCTGTATTAATTAAAAGGCGTAAAATAAACAAATACTAATCAAGACATTTAAAGCCAGTCTATTGCTAGGCATGTTATATTGTTAAAATATGATATTACACAAGCACCTGTACTCATACTCCCATTTACACAATGTAAGAAAGACATTTAAAACATGTTTCGGAAATTAACTTCGCAACAAAAATCCTTAGAGCCGTTTACCCCAAAATTTTTCTTAGTTTAAAAATAAAAATCCCCTATGGTATATGCAACGCAAGTTAAGGTTTTGAGGAATATTCTTAACTGCCGCTTTTCAAAATTTTTCGAAAGCTGAAATTTTTTATGTATATACTTTACAATTACTAGAAATGTTCTTTCCTGAAGCATAAGTTTCTTTTCTCAACGTTTATCGAACTTGGAATAACGTACGTTTTAATTATAGTATGTTTAAGCTATGTTACCTATGAATAGTTTTCATAAAATGCCACTGTATGTTTTCTTGAATAAATGGAGTGAGTTTATTGTGCTGCTAAACATATGACATTTGAAATTTTTTGATATAGGCTACTATTGAAACTATTGTTTACTTACGAATTTATAATAGAGTTTAAGCATCCATTAATTTCCAGCAGCATTTTCGAATAATTCGAATGTTTTGAATCTGCTAAACACCGATGGGTGGGGAATCGAAATGAGAAGAAGTCTGATGTTCTAGATCTGTTAACGGATGTAGAAAAATGTCTAAGCTCAATTAACTGGTTATATTGTTCAAAATTGTGTCTTTTATTTATATGTTTTGTAGCAATTGTTCCGGGTAATATGCCATGTCAAATTTCATTTGGTGTTTGCCATATGCTACTGAGTAATGCGTTGTTACATCCTGTGTTTTTTAACTAAATATTACCCATTACATATCACTTGTCGCATGACGTGTCAATATGAAACATACTTCAGATTACTTGCGGACATTAAGCTATACATTCGCGAAAATCCCAATGTAAATCTGTTTTATGTATTGAGAATACATAAAATAACAACATAATAGATGAAAATAACAAAAATTTCGAATTGGTAAATTTTTTTCTGTAACTTAACTTATCTGAACTTATTTTTTCGAAAATTTCCTTAATGTACAGACTTTTCAACCTTAACAGATTAGAGTGGGCATAATAAATTTACGGACAATGAAAAATAGTTTTTAAGTATATCGGAGCGAACACTGAGACGTCGTTATGCTGAGGCAAATTTAAAGTGCCGAAAGTTAACAAAAACCCAAAATTGTGATGCCAAACGAAAAACACTAGATTATACGTCGTCACCTTACAGTGCATGATTGAAGAATGGACCATGCCACATAGATAATTCCGTCAACAAGTTTCTCGCAACCAAAAATAATTACCACTCTTTATTAGCCAATTTCCATTTCCAGTTGTAACTAGGTACTATCCAAATATATTCATTTCCGTCATTCACAAAGAATCAATTAACCCTTTCGATACTAGAGGTGACTATATGGAGCCACCCATCAGTGCACGCTCACGATGTACTACTGGTGACTATAGTCACCCACTGACATTTTGCATTGCTTCACAACTTTAGTAGTATAGCTGTTTCATCTCCATTGTTATCACACGTAATTAAACTATTAAAAAAAATTTAAGATCTAAATATTTATAATGCATTATATTATTATATCCCATTTTTTACCTACTACTCAATAAAATGTACGTTTGTGTTTTAATAGCCCGTTCAGTAGAACCATATACGCGAAAGATATAGTATCGAAAGGGTTAAAAATAGAATGAGTAGTTCTGCCTACTTCCGTAATTAATTTTTATTCATCTATTTTATTTTGTATTTGATTGAAAGACAATCGTGTAACAGCGAAAATGTAGCAAATTTCAAATTGTTGCCGCTAAAAATTCACGGCAGCAATTGATCATATACCCATATAAGTACGTATATTACATCAATGGGATAATTTAGTCGCCCTGTGAAAAAGCGCGTAATTTATTAACATTAAATTTTTTTTAATATTGCACAATTTTATTCTATAAAATTTCATTGACCTTAAAGAAACTGTAGTTTAAAAAAATATTAATTTCACGAAATTTTGATTAATCAACTATGAATAATGCTCAGAACTTTAAACTGTTGCAAGTAAGTATTTAATAAATAGGTTTTGTGTACTGACAATAATAATTAAAATCTAATTAATAACTTTTTAAAAACATGTTTAGTTTTTAACTTTTTTTTTTTGCTACAAAATCAACTGAAAGCTTTGGAAAGATATCTTGGAAAAATTTACGTTAACTTATAGTTTGTAAAATTTACATTTTTGAAATCTGATTAATAACACATTGTTGCAAGGCCGATATAAGTGTATGACATGTAATTATAGTATTTGGTGTCCTTACCTATTAAAGTACTCTTCGTCATAAAGTAATAAACCAATATTATTATGTTATTTTAAACTATAAAACATTTAAATTCTTTTGAGTAATTTTTATAAACCTTAACATCCAGAAATAGCGTTTTTTGAATTAGTACATGATCATACATCGCCAGCTGGAAGTGCTAGAGGGAAAATTCAAAACGTAAAAAATCGTTCAGCTGAAATGGACTTCGATACAAATATACTTACAAACTAAAAAGTGCTTTTAACTAAAAAATTCCTAAAATTTTTTTTTAATCTAAAGGTTTCCTCTTATATAGTAATGAGACATCGTGTATATTCGATCAAATATTCCACACTTTGTCGATTGCACCATATCTCTTGGATTTAACAGGATAGGATCCATGGATCTGATTTATTTGAACATATTCAAAAAAGAAAGCAGATCAACAGTAATTCTTTCCCTTCGAAAGTTAGTTAAAGCTTTGCATGAGAAATTCGTTTGTTTAACTTTTATGCTGAAATTTGTACTACCTTAGATATTTTTATTTTTATTTGAAACATTATAAACAAAGTATGTTTTGTAGCCAAATATGGAGACACCATGTATTTGCACGATTAATGTTATTATATTATAGATATTAGTAATTACAATAAAATTGCTATACACTTGAACCAAATATTCACTAAATATAGCGCGATATGAATTTGTTCTGTGATTTTATTCTTCGTCATAATTTATTCTTATTTTATTCTTTCTTAGGGCTTCAGAAGAGGAGATGCGTAATGCAGCAGCTCAATCTGGCTTATCGGGAACAACGACAACAAGTGACCGTGCAAGCATTGTTAACAACGCTCAGCCATTTTCGTTCACAGGAGCTGTATCAACTGATAGTAATGTGTGATATCTAAGAGGAAAAACAAGGCAAAAACTTAAATGGAGAAAAGACTTGTACTCCCTCTTTGTTGTTTTACAATGGACGACAGATTTATTTTTTCATAAATGTAACTTTAATGAAGAGGGGCGAGAAGATAACTAAAAAACAACAAAACAAAAAAAGAAACAGTAAAATTAAATGATTAAGAGAGAAATATAAATATAGTGAAAGGTTATGCAAAATTGTTGATTCTATAACTAAATATTATTAGGATGCCATTGTATCTTGAGCGTTGGGATATATATTTCTACAAATAGAATTTTGTTAAAGGTATGGAGGAAAAGGAAGGGGTAAAGTCAGAGAGGGTAGATAAATATTAATTTCTTTTTCAAATCTATTTATTCAAAAGCTCTAGACCTAACTAAATTCTATTTATTGAATCTCAACGACTTAAACAAAAATAACATTTCCCATGGTAGCTTAACCTCTTAATGTCCAAGTTAATTCAACCAAGTAGATGTAGTGTTCGGTAAAGTAAAGAAATGTAGTTTATTTTAAAGCAATGCGAGGTAAATTTTTTGAGTTCTGACGGCGCTTTACATTTTAAGTAATCAAAATTCGAAAGATGATAGAGAAAATCAAGGCAAACAAATTGTTGTTGAGAAGGGCCGAAAATATACAACTTATGCAGAATAGTTTTTTGGATCCATGTATTTTTTTTATATACTTCAATTTTACATCTAATAAGTACCCTATAAAATTATTTTTCTTGTCAATAGATACAAAATTTCAAAGTTCAGAAGTTCAGTTTTCCTGAAGTTTAATATAAATCAGCAGAGACAAATTTCCCAAAATGAGTCTTTCAAAGATATATTTTCCAGTCAACCTACGTGGCTCTATTTGGCAAGTAGTTCACGAATACGCAAAACTCCTGTATCATTTTAATCGATACATATTTTTCTGTTTTTTTCTTTACAAAAGTCATTAAACATATCAAAAATAGACGGTATAGATCTTTGTGTCCATTTGTTTGTTCCATATATACCTGCACAGATAGTATTATGTTTGTCAAGTCGATATTCGCATAGTACCATGCTATACTGGCGCACATTTGACTTGGAAACTATATTCAAGGAATATTCAAATTCAAGTTTTATTCATAGATAACTTTTATTCTTCGGAAAAGATATGAGGCGTTATGAGGTTAAACTTCACTTCATTGAGGAGTTTTTGTATCACTAAGTGTAGAATATATTTCTTATTAAATTATTTTACGTCAACATACCTCCTTATAGCTAATAATGAAAGGGCAAGCGTGTAATTGGTGTTATTTTATTTTTCAGCAATCATCGATTAATTGTGGTTGTGTCTATAAATCACAGTGTAGGATATAGAAGTTGCTATTACTATTATGCATTGACACATATCAGAATCGAATTTGATTTAAAAGCTTTTGGAACAAAGCCGGTGATACAAATAACAGTATACCTAAATTAATTCAAATATTCCGTTTTATAATTGTAGTAACTGCCAGTTATTTGCCAACTAATGTATGTACTGCATATACAGTCGAAGGCACAAAAACGTACGAACCAGCAATTCTAAAAATAAATTTATTAACAGGAATCAACCTCTAAGTGCATTAGGATGCATTTATCTTATGGCATCCAGTCGCTACAACGTAAACGTATCTTTCTGAAGCAACACTAAACCGATTGTATCATGGACTCCTTTCCCCACTATCCAACGCAACTCTTTCTTCTTCTTCTTCTTCCCTTTCTTTTTTATATTTAATTACGGCCCGTACATTCTAATGTTAATTACTGTGTTATAAACTTAGCTCCTTAATTCATTGGCATTTTACAAAAGAATTAAGAATATACTTTTACTATTAAATTCAAGTCCAAAATTATTAAATATTTGCTTTTCAGTTATATCGTTATAATTCCAAGTTTTCAACTTTGCATTATGTAATTTTTTTGGAACAATCGTTATTTTTTCTAGATGATATATTATTGTATACTTATTATAATAATTACATTTTTGGAGGCGTAATTTTCAGTTAAGTTCAAGTACGTTTTACACGTATTGAACTTAAGTAGTAACAATTTTTGAATTTTTAAGTAAAAGAACAGATTTCCTGAATAATTGGATTATGACTCTCGGCCCAATTTATCTTTAGGTCTATATAAATCCATTAAAATCATTTGTTTAGATTAATAGTTATACTTCCAAAGATTTTAAAATTCTTATAATAATTATACATGAATGCAACGTAATTTATGAATTTTGAATATACATTTGAGGAAAAATAGCTTCTTCTAGAGAAGGTTGTTAACATTAAATGCAACTTATGTCTTGTCAGATAAGCATAATGAATATGTATCCTGGTATATATATATACATATATGTAGAGTATATACAGTGTCGCACATATAAATAGGACACCATATTAATTTTAAAGTTAATATCAGATATTAAAATAACAATTCTTGAAGATATATTTAAATATGTCAAACATAAAACACTTAGTTTCCGAGATATCTAAAGCCCCCTATATATATAGAGGACACCCCCTCCAATAGTTTTACCAGAACAAAGAGGTTAACAAACTGTTTTAAAAGTATGTTATTTATATTTTATTGGAATACCTTTGTTTTTTATAACAGTTGCATCTTCTCTCTACAAGTTCTTGATAGAATCTGTTAGGTACTTCATATCAAACCTGTTCAATGGCCTCCCAAATAGAGTCCAAATTTTAAAAATTTTGCCTAGAGATTTTTTGTTAACATAATGCCACAAGTTTTCTCTTGGACTAAGATCAGGATTTTGAGGAGGCCAGTCTAGGGTGGTGATTTTTCCTTCCTGTAGCCACTACATCATCAAGCGTGACATGTTTTGGATCAATATTCTGCATAAATTGCCAAGTAATGGAAAGTATGTCATCTACATACGTTCTTTATAACTTGGCCTAGAATACCCGTTATTCGGACAATTGGACCTATATATATATATATATATATATATAAGTAATAGTTCTCTACTGCATGACTGAAGTTCCTCGGAGTTTTACAGTTTTCACTGTATACAGCGAATTGTGTTCTTGACCTATTGGTCGTCTAAGTTATATTTTTGCGTCTGAACCATGTGATTAAAATTGCTTGGGTTGCTTTAAAATATTCTTTCGCAAAATTAACTAGTTTTTGGAAATAAGTTTCTACAAATTGTTAACGTTTCGTTCAGTTTTTTCCTCGTGACTTAGTGGCTCTAATTCTAGTTTCGTTTTCTTTCATTAATACGTTGAAGAACATTACGCACCATAAGCCTCAACTAGCTTTAACAATTCAGAAATGTTAAAGCTCTCCTTTAAGTTAAAAATAACCTTTTTTTTCTGAAGTTCAATGTATGGCACTTCTCATTTTTATTTTCGGCTGGAAACTTTATTAAACTTAAAAATATAATTTTAGTAAGGAAAATAATAAAACGACCACTTCAATTAGAAAAGCTTTATTTGCTGAAAATTATTACTTGTAAATTGCTTAACATAACAAATAAAGCAGACATCTCTAATGACGGAAAGGCAAAGGCAGTTAGGATGTTTACTGCGTTTTACAATGTTCCATTGAACACCTCTGATTTTTGAAGAAGAAAAATATAGCGAGTAGCATTTGGTTCGGATAGTACTGGCCTATTTATATAACGACCACTGTATATACTATATATATACTATATATTTTATATATAAATTATATATATAGTATATATATTAAGACTTCATTAATACCTGTTGAAAAAGAGAATCCTCAGTTTCTATAACCCTTTGCTATAAAAAAATTACGTGCATCTTCATATGCAGTTTGCAGCCATGGCTTTACGTAAAACGAGTGTGCCCTACTTACTGTAATAACGTCCCGTACGTATAAGTATTTTCTCAAGAAATAGCTTCTGAGCTACATCTTCCATATTTTTGTAAGCGGAAGACTTGGCTTGGTACATGTACATTTCCACCTTTCTTATGTATAATTCAAACATTTTTATGTATATCACATTATAATTAAGTACGTTAATTCTTATATTGTAACTATATTTCATCGGAAAAAGTGTAAATTCATTTTTGTGATTTCATTATATTATAGTATGATAAAAATGTTTTCTATAATATTTTTTCGTTTTTTCCTAATCCGTCCTTTATTTTACCTCTTTATTTTGACTTATTGTTTTAGTTATGTTTTATTTTTTTATCACATTCAGGTGCTTTTTATTTTTAAATAACGGCACCATATTTGAAATAGCGAGTTCACTTTTAAGTTCATAATACTCAGAATGATATTTGTTTACTACTTTTATATCTCCTATATTGTGCTATACATAAAACAAATGATTCCAGTATATAGTTTCACTATTAAAAAAGCTTGATTTATTGATTTCGAAGTGAAGCTCTAAAGCGTTATGTCTACATTGCTTTGGATAACCAACACAAACCTTCCTGCATGGCTCGGAGTTGGTTTTGCTTTAAAACCACCAAGGTTGCTAAGTTTTATTAAATTGATGAAATTAACATATATTTGAGCAGGACAAGTTGTTTTAATCGTAAAAAATCTATTCCGCGACCAGGATAGTACTGCAATTAACATTTTTGTTTTACCTAGCTTTGAAAAACAAATAAGGGTTCTAAGCTTGTATTGTAGTTTATCTGCACATGAATTGCATACATTTAATTTTGTTTTCTAATTTTGAAACTTTATTGTTAATCAACTGAATATGGTTTCTGTGTTTTGTTTGCGGATGTTAATAGTTGTGTGCTATATCTGTTTCGATACTTGCATATGTTTGAATTTTATTTTATTTTTTAAATATATACACCCGTCCCACACTTTACACTGTATTCTTTTACGCGAGTAGTTTTTTAAGCGAATAGTTTTTTAAGCGAATAGTTTTTTACGCTGCAAATTTATCTCAATTTTCGCAACACCTTTTATGCATGTTTAGAGTCAACCTATAATCTTGGTTGCCTAGAACAAATTGTAAATCGCTTTGTTTCCTTGTTAGCCGCCGTGGTGTGCGGATTGCTTCCGATCAAAATTAAATTAATTAAGTTCTAAAAGTTCGTTTATGCTTTTAATCCTAAATCGCTACTTTTAACATTTTTAGTCCTTCGAGCCGGATCGAATTACTCGCGTCTTGCGTAACAAATTCTCGAAATTCCGGCAAAAGTATTCACGCTACTCATCTACCTGTGTAGATCAATTCGGCTAAGTACTTTATCGCGTGTTCTAACTAGCGGAAGATGGTAATAGCTAGATAAATCATCTAAGTGATTTAAAACGCTAAAAACTAATAATATTATTGAGAATACTCGCGATCCGCGCTGCTTTCTTTATTATAAACATTAACTGTAATTGTCCTAATTCTGGTCTGTGCCAACATAGCTCCATGTGCTTATGCTCTATTCGCCTGTGCTGCAGCGGAACATAATCATCAT
Organism: Proctacanthus coquilletti; assembly: GCA_001932985.1. NCBI lineage: Eukaryota > Metazoa > Arthropoda > Insecta > Diptera > Asilidae > Proctacanthus > Proctacanthus coquilletti. Next base: position 15,039 of record MNCL01000254.1, read on the forward strand.
CGCATCAGGACTGACACTGGAAGAAGCAGCCTCATTTACTGAAACTTAATTCTTTTACTAATTTGAAATGAATTCTTTTACTAATTTTATTGTCCAGCTTGAAATTAACATAGAAACAAAAACTACATATGTATATGTATATTACCTAAAATAATACAAATTTTAAATTTTAGAAATACAATATTACAATCATGCAAATTAATAAGATACAGCACTACAGATAGATGCATAAATAAAATTACATAGAAGCTTTCCTGCATAAAAGCACAGACGGGGACAAATGATATGAAGTGTAGTGAGCTTTAGTCTTTAGCTTTAACTTTTAGCCAGACTTTTGTGGAATCATACCTACTTCTTGACATTGCGTATACAAAGGCATTATTTTTGAGTGGACTGAAGTGATATAACGCCTCTATTTTACTACGTTACTATCGCGGACTTTCCGGACACAAAATTAAAAGTGTGAATCCTTTTGGACTATAATTTACCGCGTGATTTTTTTCGGACTAATTTGAGATACTTTGGATTTTAAGTGAAATTTAAAACAAAAATTTACGTTTTCGGTTTCCGGGCTAAAAGTATAATAAACTAAAATAATTGCGCTTCGATATCGAATTATCTTGCTTATTAGTTGACATCTTGCTACATTAAAATAAAATAAATATAGATAAATTTAAAATTCAAGTTATAGTAATTTCGGAGAGAATTTCTAGATTTATATCGAACACTAGTAACGGTTACAACTTCTTCATAGTTATTGACAGGAATGCAGTGAAGAGTATGACCATTTATTTGGTAATGTGGACGAAGAAACTTTTAAGTTGGATGAATTTTTCACTGCGGATGTTTATTCCAATGTGGAAGGCGAGTGTGTGGAAGCGATTAGCTGGATCAAAAAACAGTTGGAAACACCACGAAAGGAGTCGAACAAAATTGACCGTCCCTTGTTTCATTCAATAGTGAAGTCCTCCTCCTCTTCTCAAGTTATAAAGCTTCCTAAAGTTCAGCTACCAACCTTTCGTGGATCCTTTTTAGACTGGCCTTCGTTCTATGCTACTTGTGTATCACTTATCCACAGTAACAGCCGCTTATCAGACGTGCAGAAAATGCATTACCTTATATCTGCCATTACTGGTGAGACGTCCAAACATTAACGTTAACTTTAACGTTAAAACATTTTTTAATAACAAGTACAAATTACAACTCCGCTTGGGATATAATCTTGCCTAGATATGAGAACAAGCGCGTTTTGATAAATACGAACCTTCACGAGATCATGACGTTACCAGGCATGTCGTCGGAAACTCCAAATGAGCTTAGAAGAATTCTCGATAGATTTAATCAAGCCCTAGCAAATCTCTCGCGGCCTGCAAAGGATTGGGATGATTGGTTAGTTTACTTTTTAACCAAAAAATTAGATAAAAGTACTCGCAAGGATTGGGAAACCCCTCTTGTCTCATCGAAAGATGTTCCGGCCTTTAATTCTCTACAGTTTTTCCTTGAAAATCGATTGCAGGCTTTAAGCGCACTTAGCGAAAATAACTCTTCTGCGAGCACTCGTACTGGTCAAAAGTCGAAATTGCATTCACGTAATTCCAAATCTTATGCGCACCATTCTTACCACGCGTGTACGCGTGTACGTGCTGTCATGAAAAGCACTTTATTTTATTTTGTCCCAAACTTAAAGCAGCCACAGGATGAACGCGTTGCCTTTCTAAAATATAAAAAGCTATGCACCAACTGTCTCAGACAAAATCATATGGTTGAAGCCTGTCCTTCTACAAAGCGATGTCAAAACTGTAACAAAAAACATCACACACATAATACATAATATACATAAACCGACATTTAGTAGTGCCGCTGAATCTATCGCATCTGCACAACCATCTACAACTGCTGCGACGACTTCAAAAGACAGTCAGCAAACTGTTGCTAATTGTACAATATCGCATGCATCTAATAACCGGAACTCTTCTCTTTTGCTCGCCACTGCTGTCGTCTTGATTCAGTCTTCTGACGGTCGTTTATTTCGTATTCGAGTTTTTCTAGATTAAGGATCAGAAACCTCATTTATGACTGAAAGTCTTGCAAAAATTTTATGCTTACGAAAACAGAGAGCAAATATATCAGTATTAGGTGTAGGACAATGTGATGCAGGCATTATGCAAGCTGCCGTCACTCAATATTTTATCATGCATCGATTCAGCAGTCAAATATTGTGTCCAGACTTTAGTGTTGCCGACACACACCTAACATCCTCTAAAGTCGTTAATCGCTTACTGATCCTGATTTTGATAAGAATTTTGATAGTCGAGTTCTCAAGTTTGGTGTCCATCATGGATCGATTGGAACTCCCGTGATACAAAATACTATGCTGGGTTGGATATTCTCAGGCAAAATAGAGAATGATTTATCTAAAACGACAGACATTGTTAGTATGTACACATCAACAAGCGAACTTAACTCGCTGCTTCAAAAATTTTGGGAAACAGTAGAGCCCCCAAAAAGCTACAATCTACACGCCAAATGAAGCAGAATGTGAAGCTATATATTCAAATACCCATTGAATAGATGCTCAGGAAGATACGTCGTAAAGCTTGTGTGGTCTTCATTCATTGAATGATATTTTGCATATAGGACCGAAGTTGCAAAATGATGTAGCGTTCGTACTTACTAGATGGCGATTCTATCCCTTTGTCTATACTATAGACATCGCAAAGATGTTTCGACAAATTAGTCAATCGTTCGGATACGGACTTGCAACGAATACTCTGGAGAACTTCTTCGAAAATCTTAGTTGAGAATTTCTACGTAGATGACGTTGTTTTCGGTGTCTTTCATATTCCAAAGGCATCTACGGATCTACGCACGGAACTTAATAGCCTATTTTTGCAAGTCGCAAATGGCTCTCTAATTTCATACAACTACTTGGTGCCATTTCACTGGAAGATCGGGAGTTAATTTCTCTTGTGAAGATGGTTAGTGCCTCACAAGTGAAGGCATTGGAAGTTATTTGGAGCCCTACACTTGATTGATTCAAATTTATTTTGTTTCTCTCAATTGGCTCGCATTTCAAAAATTGACTTTTTTGATGAATATTTTAAGACAATGTGGACAAAATTAAATGAAATAATCATCACATATTATTTATTGGTCCTTCAGGTAAAAGAAAACGTTCGTTATTATTTTTCTACACCAATTTAATACTGTTATCAAAGCTTTATCACAATGCCTGAAAAACGTTGTCTCACTGACTACATCATAACTTTTTAAGGAGAAAATCGATCCGAAAATTCAAAAAATTCTAACTTTATGTTGTATTTATAGTCTACCGAGACAATTTTTTATTTCCAATTTAACAACTTATGCCTCATTTAAGTGTTTTTCATGAAACATTTTACTCTTTAATAGCTTATAAAAATTGTACAACAAAATATAATATTTTTAACCCTTTGCACTTCACAGACGCCGCAGCGGCGACGTTTATTTTATGACTCATCAGTAAGCGAAAAAAGCACATTTGCCGTGATTTTTAATCAGATTTTGCATTAGATTGGCTAATTAAGATTCAGCCCGATTTTCTGTCCATAAAAAACTAAGATATATTTATATTTTATTTTTATTTAAATTTTGTTTATTAATTTTATTCTAGTGCATTGTATACGCACAGGCGCAAAAGAGAGAGGCGTTGAAGCTCAAAGGGTTAAATAAGACTGGTCTAAAAAATTAAATTTCTTTGTTACACAGAATCTGATACGCGATCTTAGTATTTCTAGGGATTCCTAACAAAAATTTATGGATGAAAAATAATTGACACATCAGATTTATTTACAATATATTATTATTTGTTTTATGAAAATCCGGAAAAATACATTAATGTAGTGGTTTCCGTAAAAGAATATTTATAATATATAAAAATATAGACAATTTTTATGACTTTCCTGAATACTTAGCGACAGGCAGGTCCCTCTTGAGTGCCCAGCATTAATCAGCTAATATCTCAGGACTCCATTTACCTTGATATCGCTTTTCCATGTGATTAATATCCTGGTGGAATCTCTCGTCTTTCTTATTTACTAACTACATCGAGGCTCTGGGGAAAAAAATCCAAATGTGAGTCCAGAAAATGTGTTCCATGTTACATCCCAAAGCTTTGTACGATATCAGAAGTTCATCAATTAAATTTTTGTATTTTTGTTCTCGAAATTTTTTACGACATTTACAAAACATTACCATTTTCAGAATCATTAAGTTATTGCTCATCATATATATCATCCTTCATCAGTTCTCTTATTTGTGGACCTATTATTTCTTATTTCCTCTTTAAGTGTCGCTGGTCTAAAAGTTCATCGCCGTTCTTGTCCATTGCTTTTACAAAATTCTTAAGAAGGACGAGTTTTATATATAACGGTGGTGAAAGTAAAGAATGAAAGTTAATTATTAAAAAATAAAGGAAAATTCAAGAGAGCTAGCACTCATTCTTTAAAATGTTCTTTTTATATGCTGGCCATATAATTCGTTACGTTTCCTACCCTTACAACAGCCAGAACACCTTAAATCCCTTCGAACAAAGTGTTGTAAATTGTATGGTAGCGGAGTGTAGCAAAAAAACTGAGAACGATAGGGAGAAACGATTTGCGTTTTCTCGATAAAAATATCTACATTTCTGGGAATTCCATATCAGAATTCGTGCAACAAAATCATTACTGACCAGTGTAATGGCTCTGATAGTCTATAAAAAAAGCATCGAAAAAACTACATTTAAAAAAACACATTTAAAGTTTTGAGTATTTAGAACAATAATCAATAATAAAAAAATCGACTTTTTGAACATTTTGGATGTACCTTTATCAAAGTAGGTGTGCTGAGTATGCTTTTAAGTGTTTCGAAACTTGCGCTGTATTCTTCGTTGGTAATATTTATTTTTAAGTTTTTATTGAAACAGCAGTTATTAGCTATTTATCTAGTTATTTAGTAAAACTTCCGATAAATACTCTATAATACCCCGATATTTCTAGAAATTACTTTTTTGTTGTTGGGGACATTATATTTCGAAATTACTTAGATTTCTGTAGGATTTAACTCATAACATATCCTAAGAATTCTATTTATTTTCTAAGGAAGTTACATTTAGCTAATTGTACTTGCAGTAGTGCCCAATAGATTTTTTAAAAGAATGGCCTAAACAATTTATATTCTTCCAATCCACTACTGGACTGGACTGATTTTTCGGCACGGTTCGCTCCGAATTGTTATCCATCCGCACAGAGTGCGTTGACCAAGTTTTGGTTTACATCTTCAAATCAGCCAGCACAAATTTTTGCATGCGTGTGTGTTAAGAATGCGAATATAACATTGTTTTCATTTCAGAAGACAAGGTATAGTAGTTTTCATAATATGAGCGTCTGAAAATTGCAGTTTTTGGCACTTATTGACTAACTGATCATCAAAACCTTTAGGGTACTGTCAATAGAGCTAGCACGACTAATTTACTCTAAAACTTATATGACGACACCAATTTGATACAATCAGTATTTTGTTTTTTTTCCCTCAACTCAAGATATGAATTAAAATTTTATAATTTTTACTGTTTTATATTACATATAAGGTGCAAAGAAAAACATATTCGAGTAAAACGTACATAAAACTTAAATGAACAACGTATGTCATGATTTTAATGGACGGAAAAAAGTATTGAATGTACATTAGTCATCGAGCGAAAAATCATGATACATTAGCCGTTTATTTTGAAAGTGACATTAGTTAGGATTTTTTAAAAATTTCTGTTTCAGGTATTTTTAGCTTTTAAGAAAGGCCAAAATAATATGAAAACTTTATTTCCTTTTAATTGACTTATGCCATTTTCAAAATAAACGTTTTAAATAAATATTTTCTTTCTTTGCTGCATTACATTGCTGATGCTTATAAATTGAATATGGAAAGTTGTTTATTATCACTTAATTTCGCAACTTCCATTTTACTGCCTGTGTATTATTTGTATTATTATTATTTTTTAAATACTATGACAACCGCTTGGGCAAGGAATATATTATATCTATATATATATGCGTTGTCTCAGCCTGCACTTTCGCGATTATGTGAGGCACAATTGCGACGCTGTAGGATAAACAAACAAATTTCGCTCGACAGTCAACGTGTTAAGTAGGGAAATGTACTGTTTTACGGTGTACGTTAGAATTTTACTCACGGACGGTGTAAAAACTGTAAGTGAAAATGGTCGATGCGAGAAAAATAAAGATATGTTTTGCAGGAACTCTTCCCCTAAAATTGGGGGACGTTAAAAGGTGATAGCATGCGATGTTTACAATTTTGGCAAGCGATTTGTTTACATGTTTTGCTAGATCGCATTGATAGAAAATTGGCTTAGGTAAAATGTCTGCTTAGAACCTCCCGCATTTAGAAAATATTTATTGTAAATTTTTTCTCTTACAGTTATAAAACTCAAATATGCCGGCGATGTGCTCAGGGGGTGGGTGTGAATTACAAACTACATTAAAATTTCTGAAACTGTTACAAGTTTTATTAATTTTTAAGACAATCCTTTTCTGATATTTGAATTCAATGGCTGATAGGTGCTACCGGCGTATAATTCTTTGCGATTGCAATTCTTAATCTTTATTGGTTATTTACACCAGACTACACCATATTCGAGAATGTGTTGGTAATAACAACTGGGAATATGTTTTTAAATTTTGATAATATGTATTGCATTGATTGCTGTCAATATTTGTATTTTTCACATTTGCCTTTAAATGCATTTAAGAAATTTCTTTCTCTCTCGAACCAGCAACACTTATGGAGGCAAAAGCTTTAGGATACTTGAAAGATCTACCAATACAACCATTGTGCTCTCCATTGAAGTATCGCTAGTTTATTATTATTCATGCTTTGGAATTAATCAGAAATCTGGCAATGTCATATATCACAGGATTAACCTTGGTACCCTTACTCTTGCTGCTGTCGCTTTCATTAACCCTGCTACTGCTGCTGCTCCCGCTGCTGCTCCCGCTGCTACCGCCGCCGCTTGGTTTCAGATTTTATGGATGAAATTCTTTTTCTTGTTTCATAACTTTATTTTTTTTGGCTTTATTAAATTATTAGGCTTATGAAGATATTAGTGATACATAAGAATATCATTCAAAACAATAAAAATTGATATTATAGTTAAAACTACCGTGCTGGTTTTGGTTCAATACTGATATTTTAAATTCCGTCGAGGTGAAATTTATCACATTTTATTTAAATCAGTCTTCGTAGTTACAAATTGGTAAACGAAAGGAAATTCGAGACAATTCTTATTAATTCAGGTGATTTCTCATAAAATCCTCTAATGTTTTGATATTTAAATTTAACGGCTGGCAGGTGCCACATGTGTGTATTCTTGGCTATTGCGTTCCTTAATCTTCATTGGCTGCTCGCGGAAAACTGCACCATATTGGAGAATGTGTTGGTAAAAACTACAGCATAGTTGAGAATGTGTTGCGAAATTTTTGATAATATGCACCTCAGACGTTCGTAATTGGGATGTTTGATTGAAGTTAGCTGATTGCTAGCAATATTAGCGCTCTTTGCACTTACCTTTATGCATTTGAGAAATTTCGACTATTTGCATCCTTGTCTCTTTTGTGCTCTGCATTGAAGTGTCGCTACTTATTCATACGTCGCCCGATGTTATGGTTTTATTGAACTTTCATTTGTGAAAATTGGGATAGTTACTGACGTGGAAAAAGCATTCCTGCAAATTATGTTATCACCAAGTGATCGAGATGTACACCGATTCTTTTGGTTCAAGGACAAAATAAACAATGTTCGCCAATTGCCCTCTCGTGTAGTTTATAGAATAACACGAGTAACGTTTAGAATATCCTGCAGTCCTTTTATACTTTCTGCTACGCTAAGGAAGCATCTACAGCTGGAGTTCACTAACTTCCTTGAAACGTGTGAATCGCTAAAGGATGCATTTTACATGGACGACCTTGTTTTAAGCATTGGTGATGAAGCTCAAGCCTTACGATTTCCCTTCGAAACCAAATAAATAATGCAGCGTGCTGGAATGAATATCAGAAAGTGGAATTCTAATTATAAATGACTGCGAGAACGCTTTGGTGAAGACAGCCCAGTTACATAAAAGGGCATGGTGTGGAAATGTATTACGGGTGAAATATCTGTTGCTTTAGAGAGGATTGGCGGTTCGATTTCTATAAATATAACTAAACGAAGTTTATTACAGTTCATGGCAAAATTTTGTGACCCACTCGGGATTTATGAACCATTCACTGTGCTATTGTTCCAGGAATCGTGGCGGCTTGAGGTCAACTGAGATGAGACACACCCACCTAACTTAGCGGCGACTTGGAAGAATATGATCATCGGCTTGGATTATCTTCAGAACAAGACACTTCCCCGATATGTTTTAAGCTCCGTAGACCGAATGGAATTACAGTTGCATGTCTTCACCGATGCCACTCCGTATGCTTAAGGAGCCGCTGCATATATTAGAAGTATGGATTTAGACGGAACAGTAAATGTGGCTTTCCTTTGTTCTAAATATCGAATATCACATTTGAAAAGAAAAGAGAAATATATTAAAACAGAAGGCTAATGTTGCCTAAGATGGAGCTTACAGCTGCAGCAGCGCTTCCTGCATTACCTGATAACACACCTCAAGGTTAAAGTGGATTCTACATATCTCTGGACCGATTCGTTGATAGCCCTTTGTTAGATTCAGGGGAAAGAGAGGTATGAGGGCTATATTAAATATCTAGTTCAGGAAATCAGAAGACTGATTGAATTATCCACATGGAAACATTGTTCTGGGATAGACAATCCCGCCGAACTTCTCACGCGTGGTATTGCTGGCAAAAGTCTTGTAGATTCCAGCTTATGGATGAACGGCCCACCTTGGTTATTGATAGATAAATGCGAATGGCCTCTACAGCGAGCTGTTTTAAATTAATCAAGTCTCTCATTGGGCCTTTCTGTTGCAAGCCAAAAGGCCTCCCATGTAAGCGAACCTTAATAATTGAAAAATTTAATTGATATAAGAAACTTGTTCGAGTTACTGCTTATGTATTGCGATTTATAAATTTCTTTCGACGCATAAAACTGGGAAATTTCTCTCAGCAAACGAATTAAAGCAAGCTGAGAATTATTGGATTGAACTAGTACAGTCAAAGAGGAGGAAAGTCAGTACAGTACAAGGAGAGATACACTAGTACAGTCAAAGGGGAGATTTTAGCTCTGCGAGATTAAAATCTAATTTCAAATTGTTCACTTATTTTTTCGTTTGACTGAAGCAGAACTTACATGGGATGAAACCTTCGCAATTATCTTACCAAAATTCTCATACTTTACCAAGCTTTTGATGGTAGACGCACATGAACGTACTCAGCATGGTGGTGTAAATATAGTCCTTCCGCGGCTTCGACAGAGATATTGGATTATTAAGGGTCGTCAAATAGGCAAGGCTATTGCTCAACGATGCTCATTTTGTAAACATTTAAAGAGACAGGCTGTCTCACAACCAAATGCACTGTTACCTAGGACTAGACTTAAAGCTTTAAGGCACTTTGAAACAACCGGTGACAAGGCTAATCGAAAGGTATATTTTTTACTCTTAACGTGTGCTGTTACTCACGCAATTCATTTGGAACTCGTTCCGGATTTAACTACCGAATTATGTATGAAGGCCTACAAGAGTATATGAGTGGTGAAGGAGTCTCCTGGCAATTTATTGTAGAGCGAGCCGCCTGGTGGGGCATATTCTGGGAGCGCCTAGTCAAGTTAGTAAAGGATATTTTGAAGGCAGCGATTGGGAGAGCCGTTCTCACAACCGAACAATTGCAAACCAATTTAATCGAAGCAGACCGTTGACGTACTCAATTGATGATTCTCTTGAATTATTGTCATTGACACCAACCCATTTTTAGGATAGGAAGCTACCCTTCTACATTTCAAGGTGGTCTTTCCGAAATTTCAGATCACGATATTCGCAATAAATGGAAGGCGCGTTTTAAAATCTATATCTCTCTGCAGAAGCGCTTCAAGGAATAGTATCTACGCTACGTAAGATCCGCTCATCACGGGTACTACAACGTACAACTAGCAAGGATTGGGACTGTGTTCCCTGGACGTGATGGTAGGGCTTGCGCTTGTGAACTTAGATTTGGAAATGGATAGAGAATGCGAAGAGCCGTACAACGCTCATATTCACTAGAAATTAGTGATTTATTGTCGGCGAGAGGATGTGGAAAATAATATCTGGCAACTCCATAGCTCATGCCTTGTTGCTCCGCCTAAATATTAGTTGAGTCAGTCTTATAAAGAATTCTGCCGAGACCGCAACAGCGACCCGAATAAAGAAATATATTCCGAAACGATTGTTTTAATTCAACGCTTTTTAACGCTCCCACGGGGTTATTTTTCTCAGCTTCGATTTGGGCAAGTACCGTATTGTATTCTTCGAAGCTACACCTCGAATTTCATAATACTCTGCGGAGGTTTTATAGTGTAGACTTCACATCGGCCTCCCATATTCTTCCGAAATGTGGGGCTGCTGGAGGACTGTAGTGCCATGTTATAGCCTTTGATGCGAAATTTGTTGCTGTGTCAGGCTCGAAGTTCTTTATGATTTTTCGTAGCTCTTTATCAAGTATGGTATTTCCTCGATCAAAATTTGTCCCACAGTTCGAGTATATTAGGCCTCTTCTTGCTAGAGGAGCATAGGTCTCTTCTTGCTACAAATCTCTGCAGTACAGAAAAGACGCATCAGCTTGGTGACCATGCATACCAAAATGCAAAAGTAGGCCTTTTGGAGTTTGACATTCCGGCACGTTGATGTTTTCAAAACTATCGGCCCGGCGTAATCGATACCAACCTTCGTGATATTTATTCTAGCCGCAGACAAATTTGTATCTTGTGCACGTCACACACTTGTATAGTTTTGTCGCAATCGTACGCCTTACACTCAGAATCCAATATTAATTGCGACTGGTGCCTAAAACCACGTAGGGTCCACCGTGAAGGGTTTCGATGTGAAGTTTGCCCATCAATAGTAGAGTCACATGGTGATCATGGGATAAAATGATGGGATGTTTCCGTTTGTATGGGATCAAGGCTTGCTTCAATTTTCCTCCTAGTCGAATTAGGCCTTGAGAGTCCATGATCGTGTTCAAGACTTGCTCGCTTTTGTTATTAGCTTGTGGTGTATTAATGCTTGATATTCCTTCGTAAACGCTATTTGTCATATGACCCTTAGGACATCCTCCTGTTACAGCTTTGTGTGCGTATTTCTCGTGTTGATCATGAACCGTTGCATTGTTGCTACAAGCGTATGAATAATGAATATTTTCCTAGTCTTCGAAGTTTGTTAATTGATTCGTGTTAATGGCTTCTACGTCTGTAGTTTAATGTAATTCCCTACCTTTTAGTCAATCAGACTTGCATTTATGTTACACTCGGAAAAACGAGAGGAGGTCCTGGGGGTTGGAGAAAGAAAAAGTGAAAGAAAGAGAAATAAGCTACAACAAATATATTGTTGTAGTAACAAGATAGGTCCTAACTAAACTTACAAGCTACCCTAAAGCGAACAATTTTAACTTAAAGCCTAAAACCTTAAACTAGACTTAATCTACTGGTCCCGCGACGTCGCTGTTGCCGAACGTGTGGAGGGCAGAAGGGCAATTAATTGTGGAGCATTACATGCGAAAAATCTAAATACCTTTCTATTCCTGTGCTCCCCTCCTTACTCTCTGGAACCACAATGTTGCTCTTCGTCTCTATTACAGGCGCTCAAGCGAGTCCCCGAAGCAAGTCTGGCCCCAGGAAGTAACCTGGAAGGAAAGAGAAACAAAGGTTGACAAAGGTCGGAATACCCAACACCCGGAAGACATCACAAGGGCAACACCACCTTGTTCCTAGGGATCCCACACGAGCATTATCCAATGGAAGGCACTACAAGGAATAAACAACCAACTCGCGGAGAAACAGACCTAACCTATAAATAACACTTAAGAAGGATTTTACGAAAACGCCCCGAACTCCATCCTCCCCCGGGAGAGGGCTGACTCAAATGATGACTCATACTCCCCGAGGATACCTATCTAAGGACGACACGCGCGCGGAACATTTCCCTCCTTAAGCCGTGAAAACCGTGAAAACCGTGAAAACCGTGAAAACTGTGAAAACCGTGAAAACCGTGAAAACCGTGAAAACCGTGAAAACCGTGAAAACCGTGAAAACCGTGAAAACCGTGAAAACCGTGAAAACCGTGAAAACCGTGAAAACCGTGAAAACCGTGAAAACCGTGGAAACCGTGGAAACCGTGAAAACCGTGAAAACCGTGAAAACCGTGAATAGGTACACGGTAAATCGGGGAAATATTCTTATGGGACTCCAAAAATATACACTGCAACAGAACACGAAGTACTTTAATCGCAAAATTCCCGTGGAAAATTCACTAATACTAACCGAAAGCAAAAGTCAAATCAAAAATTGATCACCTGTCACGCACTTCAAACAACTGGGCCGTCACTAAAAACAAACAATTTCCGCTCCGAAAATTGCGAACAAATAGTAAAATCACGGTCCGCGGCTTAATTTGACCAAGTACGGTTGGGCGAAAAAGGTATAACGAGAAAATTAATGGCCGCCGATCGCCATTCGTGAAAACTTTTATTTAATCTTTTCTTTAAATTCCGACGCCGCGGCACCCGAAACACACTTTTACGGCAGGACAATTTCAACTCACACGACCCACGATTACCAGGTGCACTCACAGCCACTAAAACCCGCGAAATCTCACTAAAACAGACACCATAATTTGGGCCGGGAGGGTATAAAAACCCCGGATTTCCTATTTCTGGGGTGTTTCTTTAAGGCGGCGGAGCTCTTGCGAATTTATTTATTCTTTTTTTTGAAAAGCTACAAAAGTGCAAAGTTAAGTTTATTTTTGAAAGTTAGAAAGCTGAGTTTTTTTGTAATTTCGCGACCCGGAGTGATAGTTTTGCATGTTACGCGATGGATATTCCTTATTTTTCAGCTAAGTCGAAGGTGGGCAGCCGCAAATCCCCGGCACACATTGGGCCGCCCACAGGATCAAACAAAAATCGTAAGGACTCAACTGGACTGGAAGCCGAGTGATTGGCAGCGAGAACCCCCATTCCCGCGGCGAACTACTCGGGGATCAATGGTCACATGCGGATCAATGGTCACTACAAGGAAAAGAGTTAAGTACAGATTTGAGATTAGTAATCCGAAAATACTTTCTTACCTGTACGAAAAGCTTTGCTTACTCCCGACGTCGGTCACGGTTTTGACCTTTGTTATACTTGGTGCGAACAGCTGTGGCGACACTTCGTCGATGTAGTAGTGCACGAATTGATTTAGTAGGAGACGTACTAGAGTTGTCATTCCGATAATTCGAGTAAGGCGGGTTGACAGTCGCAAGGAACCGACATTAAAGAGGCGGTATTATTCTCATTCAGATAATTCGAATAAGGCGAATTGACAGGCACAAGGAATCGAGGTTAGAGTGTCGGTATTATTCTAATCCGAATTCGCCACAGGTGGCTCGCGGACCAAGGAGTGTGAGGTGTTCGTGTACGCGCTGTGCTGTTTCGCGTTGTGGGAGATCCGAGGGTTCTTTATTTTGAATTGGGCTGAGGATCGAGAATTTCGATTCGATTTCGAGAATTCGGGACGTAGTGTGCATTGCTTGGATAGGGTAATAGTTTGCCTCCCGTTGAGAATTATCCAGGAATAAAGCACCTCGAATAAGACTCGCCGCCTGTTACTTAAGGTTTAACCGGACTCCCGAATTTACATTAGTTTTCGGTTATTGATTGCGCCCGATGGAGTGATGTTAGTCGCCTAAATATACACACATCGCGACCACAATTTTTTTTTTGTACAAACCCTGAATTTGATATTACATTTGGATTATTTGTTTTCATTTACATTCATGAGTTCTTTTAATTTTGGATTGCTCTGTATTAATCTTTCATTATAGTTTCTTCCTATTGAATTCCTTTCTTTGATTTATTTATTTTAATTTTATTTAATTAATTTTAATTTAATTTACACTCTACCTTTTGGGTTTTCGTTTCATCATTATTATATAGGGAAAAATCCTATCTAATCTTATCATTTTTTTTCGAGTTCATTACACTTTCTGTTATAGTAGGTCCAGAATAAAGTCACAGATTTAGAATACTGTGAATATTAACTTTATTTAGCATACGAGATGAATCACATGTCAATTTGCTATTTCAAAAACGCTCCCAAGGAGCCGGGTTACTCCCCATCTCACTCTAACCCCATACAGCAACACTCTCCATCTCACTCCAACTCCATACCGCAACATCCTCCCTTTTTCGAACAAATCAGCTTGTTGCTCCAACTCATCACACAGTCCTTGAAAGGCGCTGGAAGTTGACGAGAACGTGTTGGAAGAATCTCCGGAGAGAGAACTCTTTCAATAACTCTACCTGAGTCTGCTCCTGTATCAACCGGGGCGCTCTCTGAGCTCAGGACTTGTTCTGAATGAGAGGATGCAGTGGCTTATAACAGGCACAGACCCAGGAACAGCAGAAGGACGAATGTGAACAATGTTCCTTCTGTACTGGGCTCCGTTGACATTCACCAGGTACTCCCGATCATTGATTCTCTGTTCGATTTTCCCCCTCTCCCAAGATTTATCGACGTCTGTTCGCAACTGCACTCTCACGGGCTGGCCGAACACAAGTTCCGGTAGATTCCTTGTCTTTTTATCGTAGTAGAACTTTGCTCTGCGGTGGTTGAGTTCTATTCTGTCTGAGACCCCGTGCACAATCTGAGGCAAGAGCATCTTCGTTGAAACCGGAATGCAGGTACGAGTACATCTTGAGAAGATCCGCTGAACCGGATTTAATCCAAGTCCTTTAGGCGTGTTTTTCCATTGCAAAAGCATGAGGACGAGATCCCCTTCTGACTCGTTCGCCCTCTTTACCAGCTTTTTTGCAATTTTGACTTTGGCTTCAGCCTTCCCATTGCCCCTCTGGTGCTTTGGAGCAGACGTAACAAACGCAAATCCCCACTGTTTACTAAACTGGGTCATCAAGGCGTTCTCGAAATTGGTGCCATTGTCCGCACAGAGCCTGATCGGCATGCCATGTCTGCTGAAGCTGACTTTGCAGGTGTGAACGAGAGTCTCCGCAGACATATCCGAAAGTATGTCCAATTCGAAAAAACCAGAGTAATGATCTACTGTAACTAGGAACTTCCGCTTCTTGTTCCTGTATTCAGCATAAAAAACATCCATTGACACATACTGGAAAGGAAAAACTGCTATTTCATGCGACTGCATCGTGGGTTGTTGTTGAGATGTCGTGAATGTAGCACATGTGTCATAGCTCTGCACCTTCTGCTTGACGTCGTTAGACAATCCGGGCCAAAAAAGTGTATCTCTTGCAAGGTTTAGCGATGACTCAATTTCAGTGTGCGCAACATGAATCCACTCCAGCATTTTCCCTCGCAGAACGTCTGGAATCAAAATGCGATCATTTCTAAAATCAATCCATCTTGAGATGAAAGCTCATGTTTGAACTTGTAGTAAATCCTGCAGTCATCGCTTACATCTCGACCATAATCAGGCCAACCATTTATAATATAATTGAGTAAATTTCGCATAGTAGCGTCTGCCTGTGTTTCATGCTTGATCTCCTGCAAGTTGTTTGGAATGGTTTGAAGCGATCTGATCGTTTTCACACTCTCGAAAACGCGATTGATGAAACCTTCCTTTTTCAAAGTAAAGATGTTTGAATCTCGAGGTCCGATGTCTTCGATGACCCCCCGCGTCTCAGATGATCTTGAAAGCACGTCAGCAATCACGTTATATTTTTCTTGTATATATTGAAACCGCAAGTGAAGCACCATGAGCATAAGCTGAAGTCGCTTCGGGGCCTTCAGCAAAGGCTTCTGAAAAATATTGATTAACGGTTTATGATCCGTTTTAACGATAGTTTCTATGTTCCCTGCTATAAACTACTGTTATTCTCTGTAAGCTTCAATTGCCAAAAACCCTATTTTTACATCAATTGTAGAAAAAACTTTGGCTGTCCCTATCTTAGGCAGAATCTCGTCCAACGTCGGAAACTGGAAACGTGGCCTCTTCAGAGCTGCGTTGAGAGGAACGAGGTGTATGCATATGCGAAGAGAGCTATCTGTTTTCTTCACAAGCAGTAAATTGCTTACCAAATCAGTGCTCATATTCTCCCTCACAACTATTCCCTCGTTTTCAAGCTTATCAAGCTCCTTCCTCAGATCGCCACGCAAATTATGAGGTATTCTTCTAGCTTGCTGGATCACGGGTTTAACTGAATTGTCAATCTCCAACGTCACCTCGCCTGGTATCAAACAATATCCCTTGAAAAGATCTTTATGCTCCTTAATGATATTTTCAGCTTCTTTCCGACCCTGAGAAAGAATCGCGTCACTGCTTGTGTCCTGTATTTTAAAACAATATTTAACGAGACCCAGAGATAGACACGCATTTTCAGAGAGTAATGGTCCGTGGTTTGCGTTGACCACCTGAAAAACCAGCGTGAATTTTTTACCCTTATGAACACATTTAGCGGTAGTTTGTCCAAGAGTTTCAATTTTGACATTCGCGCATTGTTCTTATCATCACTACAAACAGTCGCATAGTGATTACGTCTATGACAAATACACGTTTGTCCCTATGCCGGGCATAGTTTCTTTTTGAATTCATGTACTGTGGCACAAAATTTTCATTTCAGTTTATTGGTGGCCCCTTTATTATAGATTTTATTTACAATTTTCTCTGCCGTATTTAAAGTTTTAAATCGCTCCTCAGTGGCTCAATTTTGCAGGCATTACAAAGTTTTTCTAAAGTTAACTCTTCGGGATTCTCTCGTAGAAATTTCTTTTTGAGGTTAGTATCGTAGACTCCAAACGCATAATATCCGCTGTAACTTCTTTGTTATATTTACACACATCGACTGCTTTTTTTAACCTCAAAAAATAAGTGTAAAATGATTCACCTTCTTCTTGGTTACTTGTATGAAAGACATATCTGTCATAAAGCGTTTCTGTGAGAGCGAAGACATTTCTCTATTGCTCTTTGTACGCCAGAAGCAGAAGTTTTGTCTTCGTTAGAAAGGTAAAAATTGGCGTATTTCCTCTTTGCCTTGTCACCAATGATGGAAAGGAGAACATTTACCTTTTTCGCCTCTAAATCATCGCCCCAAGTGTCGATTCCAATCGCTGCACAGCATGTTTCCCAATTTTGCGAGAATAACTTGAAATTTTCATTCATGTCTCCAGAGTCCACTTCCAATGGTTGTGGCCAGGGAATAGATTGAGTCAGCTACATATTCATTCCGTGGAACTGATGATAGCCCGACGCACAAATATCCTCCCTTTCCACTCCGACCGTGGGTCTCCTGACCAAAGCCCGCAACTCATCAAATGCCTTGCCTAACTTTGAAAAATTTTCCGCAGATTTCTTCGACTCAGCACTCTGATCTTTTTGCATCGTTTGCAAAAGTTTTGTTTGCGCGGCAAGAAACTCTATCACTGGTTGTTAAGACATTTTCACGCGGTTTTTCTCATTAGTATATGAAAAGGCACCACTTCTGACACCATGTTATAGTCGGTCCAGAATAAAGTAACAGGTTTAGAATACTCTGAATATTAACTTTATTTAGCATACGAGATGAATCACATGTCAATTACAAAGGGACTGATTTGCTAAGGAGCCGGGTTACTCCCCATCTCACTCTAACCCCATACAGCAACACCCTCCATCTCACTCCAACTCCATACCGCAACCCTTTCCATTTTAATTTCATCTTACATTATTTATTTTTGTTTATTTTGATTTTTTTTTCATTGAGTTTATTGTACAATGTTATAATTTACTTTTTTTCTTATCTTATAATTTGATTTTGTACATTTTGGGCCTCTCTCTTCACTATAATTTTTTTTTATATTTTGAAATCCTTATATTTTCGTTCTTTTTATTGCATTTTTTTTCATTTTATTTTATATATTATTTCCATTCATTCTTATATAATTTTCTTCCTCTTATTTTGCGTCTTTATTATTTTTGGCTCATCGAATTCCTTTTCAGACATAATTGTAATAGGTTAAGACTAAATATATAATATACATTGTTAAGACCTAACTTTGGATTTTCTTCTTTTGTTCTCTCCCTTCTTTGGATTTTCTCTTCTCGACTTTCCCGGTTTTCGTGGTTTTAGCCTTTGACAAAAAAAAAAAAAAAAAAAAATACGGGGCGCCCAGTTAGTTTGGAATTTGTTCATTTTGTTTTTTTGGAACATCATAAGAACGCGAACCACCCTCTACTCCGATTGAACGGAGCAGACATTGTTGCGTAAAGAGGGGCGCAACAATTAGTCAACCATTTTCGTTCACGCCACCACAATTTGCTTTGAATAAAATATTCAGTTATCGTATCTGTGCAGACCAAATCTGCTGAATTGTGCTTCGTCGGAACATGTCTCCATTGATTGTATTCTACAGAGACTGGTCAGGCCATGCGGTTGCCTCAAATGTATTTGTTACAAGCCTAGCTAGAATGATTATTGTGTTAAATTCTAATCAGGAAATGGTGACCGGTTTTATGGGAGCTACGTGGGTTGCTGTTTATGTATCCGGAACTGGCAAAAATTGTACTGCTAAGCGCCATCTGACGTATGAATCGTAAAGCTTAACATTGTTGACGGAATTCGTACTCATAACGTTTTGTCATACGGACGCTACTTGTGTTGTTTACATGGACTTGAAAATTTCGTCTCAATCTCAACAAAAGTGCATCGATCAACTCACTTTGGCATTTGAAGCACTATCTAAACCAATGTATATCACTAGTTTAGTGAATTCAATCGTGGCCGTCGTTCACTCACGGATAAATTTAAAGAACCCAAAATCGGTTGTTGTGCCAAAAAACATCGATGCTGTGCGTAATAATGCAAGATTGTAATATGACATACAGTGAGATTGAACCATCCCTGTACATTAGTATGACAAGCATACACAAGATTTTACATGAACATTCAGCCATGAAAAAGATTTGTGTGCGTTGAATTCTGCATAATTATAAAATTAGCGATTATAAAATCGCTCAAAAATAGGCTCGTGTCGATTGATGCAAAGAAATGCTTAACAAATACAATCGCGGTCAAAAGCCGTGCACAACATCTACACAGTTGATGAATCTTGGATCAATTCGTAAGAGCCCGAAAGTAAACAGCAGTTGACTGTATGAGTCTTCCACGATGAGCCAAACCCAACAAAAACTGTTCGCGCAAGGACTTTGTGGCTACAGTGCGACTAGAGGATCAAAATGGTATATTTCGAATGGTACACAACTCTTTATTTGACAGAAGTCTTTGAAGAAATAAGAAAAAACAACCGGCGACGCACGATCATTCTTAACTATGACAACGCGAATTCTCACACATCGGCCCAAACAACTCAATATGTGTTCAAAACATCGAATTAATGGGTCATTCGCCGTACAGTCCTGATTTGGCACCCAATGATTTCTTTTTGTTTCCGTCCGTGAAGAATAAACTACTTGGTTAACGATTTTCGACGCCAGAAGAAGTGGTTGATGCGTTCAAAATGCATGTTTTATAAATACCTCAATCGAAGTGAGAAAAATGCTATAAAAATTGGTTCAAACGTATGCAAACGTGTATCGATCATCGTGGAGGATATTTTGAAAAACAATAAGATGATGATTTAATGATAGATATTTGTTTTTATATACTATTACGAATACATAAATAACACCCCTCGTATTTCCATATTTTTAGGTAAATTACAGCAGTATCTGCTTGCGTCGAAGGGTCGCAGAAGCCATGCAGTCGTAGTTGAGCACTACGGGAGTCATTAATCCATCTTTAATGCCTGAAGATTCTCTCGGTCGGATTGGCTTGCCAATGTTCATCGAAACTAGAAGCTGGGACGAAACTAGAGCTTGGGACGCCGCAACCCGCGATCCAGAGCGTGTGCAGCAATGTCTTCGCAACGATGGTGATAGGAGTGAGCCATCTGAGGGGTCATACAACGACGCAATATCGGATAGAATGATTCTTTTACTTTTCATTGCATAATTCTTTTTTGAAGCAATTGTAAATGCAAAATAATCAAATGCTAAATGCCATTTTATACCTAGTGTTTTTATTATTTCGTCCTCTGCAATTATCAAAGATCCCTTAAATTCGCGGTGCTCCATCATCAGGCTCTCAATCAACTATGCTTCATTGCTGGACCACTATCTCAGATTAAATTCACCAGAGCTTAACATTTTGATTAGATTTTCCTGGAGTACTTTTACCTCGGTAATATAAACAGGGTTTCATAGCTGTTTATAGATCATTGGTTAATGTAGCCCTAGAGGCTAGTGGCCAGTTATCTTCTTCATAACGGTTACCAATTCATAATCTTGAGGTTCTAGGAGTTTATGATGTCTCCAAATGATTCTTTGAAGTACCCGCCCTAAACGTCCCACCACGATGCGAATTAATTCGGAAAATAAAAATTTTCCAAACGGCTTATTCTGATGACAATGTCATATCCGGACGAGAAGTTCAACCAGGCCTATTCGTTGCAGGTACAATCACTTCACATAAAAACTCATTATTCCGAATTTTGAACACAACAAACAAAGTAACTATTCTGCGAGAACTGACGATAAAAACACAACCGCTAACAGATTCCACAACTGCCAACAAAAAACTAACAAACACAAACAAAAGCGCTAAAAAGTTTTCAAAATTAAATCTTGATGCCAAACTGATGAATACGAAGATATTTTTGCCCTGGAAGATAAACCTTTACTCATGAACAGTTTCTATAGTCAACACACAGAACCTGCAGACAATAGACCTGTTTACGACATGAACTACAAAATTCCCGAAACGTATACGCACGAGGTTAACGACAGGTGGACATAATGTTAACAGATAAAATTATCGAAAATTCCGTTTTCCATTTCATTTTCTCCATACTTCTTGTACCCAAGACATCCCCAAATTCGTAGAAAACATTGTGTTTAGTAGTTGACTTTCGGAACTTAAATAAAAAAATTTTAGCCGATAAATTCTCGTGGATAGAAGAAATACTCAACCAAAGGGGTAGAGCTAAATATTTCTCCACTCTGGATCTCATGAAAGATGATATATGTAGGCTCTGCATTGACTATAGGAAGCTGAACTGTTACATCGTGAAAGACCGATACCCGCTGCCGGTTATGGAAGATATTCTGGGGAACCTACATTATGCTCTCATCTTTACGACGTTGGACTTACGTAATGGGTTCTTCCATGTAGACATTGATGAAAATAGTAAAAAATTCACTGCTTCCCTAAGGTACGACGGGCAATTCGAGTTTAATAAAGTTCCATTTGGACTGTGTAATTCACCGGCAGTTTTCCAGAAGTTCGCTAATATGGTATTCTAACCACTCATAGCAGAAAAGACACTATCACTCTACATGGACGACATCGAGGCACTTGCTATCGTGAAATCCCTCCGGATGTTGCGCCATTAGGGCTGAAATTCAGTATCTATACAGATTGCAAAGCGTTCGAGTTGACAATGCGTAGGAGAGAAATTAATGGCCGGGTCGCTCGATGGAGGAATTTAATTGCAAGGTGGTCTACCGCTCTGGATTTCTTATGCGACACGTAGACGCCCTCAGTAGATATCCGTCCTTTGTTATGGTAGAAAAAGAAAACTTAGTGCTAGTTAGACAGGCCCAGAAGAATGACGACTTCTGCCAACTTATAAGAAAGTGTTTAGAGCAAGGCCAGTATGAGGATTATTCACTTAGAAGTGATGTGCTTTACAAATTTGTAGACGGCAATTATTTACTGGTATTGCCTAAAAGGCTACAGAAGGGCATTATCAGAAACTTTCATGAGCAAGGGCATATAAGCGCGCGAAAAGTTGAAACGTTCATGTGCCAGGAATATTATGTGCCTAATCAATCGAAAAGTGTGAAAGAGTTACTGCAGAACTGTGTTGCGTACATACTTGCTGCGAGGAAAGCTGAGAAAACCGAAGGCGTGTTAAACCCTACTGAAAAATTTGACCAACCCCTATATATACTATATAGCTCACCTGGGTCCCTTAGCTTCCACGGCGAAAAGCTACAAGTACCTTTTTGTTGTTGTCGACGCGTTCACGCAGTTCTCAGGGCTATATCCTGTGAAATCGACCAGAAGCGACGAGACGATTAGCAAGTTGGAGCTTCAAAGCGCAGCGTTCGGAAATCCACACAGAATTATTGCAGATAGGGAAACGGCGTATACTTCTACGGGTTTTCGAACCTATTGTGAGGAGCTTGGTCCTTAATACCACAGAGGTACTTCGAGGCTCAATCTCAACCGTTATAAACGTCCTTTCGAAGATATCGATAGCCGGTCCGTCGAAGTGGTATCGATATGTGCCCCAACTCCAAGAGATTCTCAACTCGACCATGCAGGTCGACCGGGAAAACTCCGTTTCGGCTCATGTTCGGTGTCGAAATGTCTAGACCCGAAAGAATGGAGCTTGCTAAGTTAGTTGAGGAGGAAATGACTGCTGAATTCGAGAACGAAAGAAGCAATGCGAGACAGGAGGCAAAGGAGCAGATAAAAATGATCCAAAATGAAAATCGTCGGTACTAGAGGAAAAAGAGATAGCCAGCCCGAAAGTATGTACCTGGAGACTTGGCCGGCCGACGAATCCGGTTTGCGCCAAGAGGAAAGATTTTTCCTAAGTTCTTGGGGCCATACGAAGTAATGGCTGCGAAGGCAAACGAGATACCAAGTTAGGAAGGCCGGCAATCATGAGGGCCCGAATATCTCCGGATTCGCCGCAGACTTGATTAAGCCGTGGATTAGTCCCAAAGAGGAATGTTCATCTGGGACGGATGAAGAGTAGGTTGGCCGGATGTGGGATCTGGTCTCCGACCAGTAACTCGGTAATGAGAGGGGAATGCGGTAGGCGACTTCTTGCGGTCTCGACGCCGTTAGGCAGCGGGGTGCGTACCGCTAAGCAATCGGGGCCGATTGCCGAATGCTTATCTGCACGGCAGTTGCAGGATGTCCGCCGGTATAAGTTGATCGCCACGCTGATCGCCGCGCTGAAAACAATTAGTCTTATCGGTATTAGTTTTATCAGTTTCTAAGTTCACTGTGCTTGCCTCGATACTCTGTCTAGCTACGCCGTTGTGTTGCTACGCCATTGTGCCGCCACGCCGGTGCCTAAAAGAAACTTTGTATTATTACGAATATTATTATTATAATATTAATACTAATATTAATGAATTACTTACCTCTGCTATTTTCTTGAAAAAAGTGAACTATACTGGAATGAAGAAATAATTGAGAACATTGAGAACACTCTATTACGCCCGTTTCCATTCCATGAAGCCACATATATTATAAGTAAAAACACGGGCTATGACAAAAGGGTCAAAACACGAATCAGCATGGGCCCAAAAATAAAACAGCATCATTACCTTTACATGCAGCCTAATAAACTATACATCATAGAGGTGTACACAGAACACAAAACGAAATTCTGAAAAATTTCCATTCTACGCCTACTGGAGAACATTTAAGAAAATCAAGGTTGTATAATAAGCTTAAAAATTGTAAAAATTAAAGGAAATGAGAAAAACGATAGCCAAATATTTAAAAGATTGAGAGCTTTGTGCGATGAATAAGTACCAAAACACAATAAGGAGCTTATGCATATTACAATTACACCAGTCCCCGGCCACAATACAGTGCGACCTAACTAAATACTTCACAATTATTCCCATTAAAGTTAAATTAGCAAACACTCTTACAAGAGCGATGAACGAATGGATACCATATTACGTTTTCTGCTATAATATTACCCCGAACGCAATACATGGGTACACACCTTTTCCTGAATCCAATTTGCCATCGAAACTCAGCGTTCCTTCCCCAGATCTCATTTACAACCACGATTTGTACAGCAAAGGTCTGAAAACTCGATCAAAGCCAAACAATATTTGGAGTTATCCAAAGCAGCGAGAAAACAAATGAGTGACCTTGATTGCAAGACATATAAAATTGTATATATTGGAAATATAAATTGCATTTTAAAAGATAAGAATAATATCAGAATTAAAGTACACAAAACTATCTTTTACAAAAAATTACAAATTACAGTAAACATGAATAATAGTAAATATATACATGAGCAAATTCATTGTAAATATTGATATTACAAAAGTATGAACTCTTTCTTATGCAAGCACGTAAGAGCCCATATGTTTTTCTAAGGGGAGAGGTGTTACATTACTCGGGCCATATGGGAAACGCTCAGACTGCACTTGCACTGAGCATGGGCCATTGCTCTGACCAGTTCTAAGCAGTGGCTGGAGAAATACGTCCAACGCATGAAAGTCGCTTAGGAAAGGTTATCCTGTGTGATCAAAATAAGATCCACATACATAGGTTATCCTCTGGATAACGGACCAGGACAAAATTTCGCCCGGGGATTTGCAACGTACAAAATAAATCGCTTTGCGTTCATAAACGCAGATTGTACTACGAATTCCATCCCTTTTTGATCCTAGGGCTCCACCAGATGTCGATAGAGGCTCTTAATGCTCCAAAGGGGATAAATCATGCTCGGGAAGGATATGGTCGGAAGCGAGTATACCGAGGATAAGGCGCCAAACAGCAGGGAGAAATGATCCAATGGTGACGCAACGTCCGAGGTAGGAAAGAAGCACATCTTGAAGCAGCCTCGGATATTGAAATAAATGCAAACTAATATTGTCTCCTATCTCATTCAATATTCTACAGATCAGATTGCAACATAGCAAATCAGCTATTGCTGAACTATGCAGAACACTTGCTATGGGGCATACATAAATATTGTTGCCGAAAAATTCTGCACCTTTAGAAAGTTCTAAACAATCAGCTATGATACACAAAATCCTCACTTAAGACTGAACCATACAGATCTTTCCAGCTACCAAATGGGGAGTACGTTGATGACGACCTTCTATAGGAGAGCATTTTTTGTAAAACCATTTGTCTGACTGTGAGGAGGTGACTGGGGACATCAACTGAGACCAATCAAATCTATTGAACTTATGTAGTACTAAATCTATCAATACTTGTCTTTGGGCATTACCTCCGATTTCGTTCGCTGTCACAAGGAATAAAGCTCTTATAGTAGCAATTCAAGGTTGTCTTTTGACTATCATAGCACTGGTCATAAATATTACATGAAGCAGCCAGTACATTATAAAGAATGTGCGATAAATTTGAAAAAACAATAAAGTAAATACGGAAAAGCCGAAAGAGAAAATATATGGGAGTTGAATGAAAGTATCGTTTGAAGAATAGTGTTGAAAATTCGTTCAATGAATTGGTTTGCTCGCGCTTTCAGTATTTTTACTGAAGGGAAAACTTATGTATTCGGAATCCCTGAGCTTATTTTACAAATTTTACAGCTTATATATTGTCAAAATATATTTCAAATCTGAATTATACATATTCCAAATGTGAATCATATAAATGAAACTTTTTGACACATTCTAAATGTGAAATATGAAGGGTGTCTAGCGGAAATTCGAGTTTGAATGGTAACTGCTTAAAAACTAGCGAAGTGAGGCAAACGGAAGAGGTATCGTTCGACACGCACACCGTGCTTTCGCGGTCGAACAATATTTGAAGTGCTAGCGCTCTTTGTACTCACTTCAATATTCGACAATTAAGTGATGAGCCAAGCACGAAATTTATCTGCTCGTGAGTGCAAAGGTTTAGCCAAGAAGGGACAATCATCAACAGAACTCCTCCGGGACTGAGACCTCTACTTGAATTGAAAAATCAACAGTACACGTTATTTTGAAAAAGAAATTAAAATTTCAGCCTTACAAAATGCAAATCGTACAAGGTCTCGAAGAAAGTGACGTTCCCTTAAGAGAAACTTACGCAAGAACAATGTTTGAACATTTTCGGACAGCACAAACATTTGGTAACATATTGCTTAGTGACGAAGCACATTTTCATATCAATGGCTATGTCAATAAATAGAACATGCGTTACTGGTCCCCCAACAACCCTGGAAAACGCCATCAAAAACGTTTACGTTCCCCAAAAACCACATTGTGGTGTGTGATCTCTGCTCGGGGGAAAATTGGCCCTAAATTTTTTAACCAGCGAGAGACAGTTAATGCTGAGGTGTATCATTGAATGATCGACGAATTTCTGTTGACGCAACTGTAGCTGTTTCCCAGATATAACAATAGAACGGTATTTCAGCAAGACGGTGCCACTCCACATAGCTAGAAACTCGATGAAGAAGCTGAGGGCAATTTTTCCGAATAAACTGATCAGCAAGTACGGAGACATGCCCTGGCCATCTTGCTCGCCTCACCTCACACCTTGCGACTTTTTTTCTTGTGTGGATGCCTGAAATCAAAGGTTTACTGCAACAATCCTCGAACTATTCAGGCATTACAAGAAAATATCCGCCATGAAGTTGTCCACCAACGTTTTGCAAAAGTGCCTTGAAAGAAACGGGCATTATTTCTACGACATTGTCTTTAAAAAACTCGATTTTATAACAATAAAATATTAAATAAACCTTTTACTTTTTTTTAATTTAATTGTATACTTGAAACTTCTCCGCTGGATACTCTTTCTAAATAAAATTCCGATTCGTAGTTGGTTGCCACACGATCGTCATTTGTACTTAGATAGATGCTGTCAAGATACGATTCAGAACGGGCGTAAACCATAAAGCATTTTCGAACTCAAAATCTCATTTTAATTTACCTATCGCAATTACTTCATGGTGGCGAGAAAGTGTAGAACCCGACAATCTGGAAACTGATCGGAACGTTTATTGGGGTAATTTCACAGAATATGTAACGGGTCCAATATGGAAGGTATGTTATCAATCAATGTGCCAAAGAGAGCTTACTAAACTGTTCAACTCTACGAACGAATATTTGAATTCAATTCCAAAACTTCTGGAAAGTAACTCTTTGCGTTTGATTATTATCGATAATGTGACCATTTTGCTCGCACGTTTAAGAGCGTCGCATAAGAATTTGCGCGAGGCGAATGTAACGGTATGCCCTACCGTCAAGTTGGTGCAGTACCAAACTGAAAATGATGCCATAATTGAATACGACTACAGATCAACTACAGTTTGAACGGATGATTCAAAGACAGCAACAGCTCAGCGAGGAATATAACAGGTAATAACGAACAATATCGGTACACAAACATCAGTACGTAATTCTTCCAACAAATCAATGACAGTAAATCCGTCGAAATTCGAATTAAAGGAATTCAATAGTATACTATAAGTCGGCAATTGATTTGTCAAAACAAGAATATGGATATACGGAGCACATAATTGATTACTACGTAGAAGAACTAATGCCCGTCGAGACCAGAAGTGACATAAGGGGTCTCCGA
The DNA here is from genome assembly GCA_001932985.1 of Proctacanthus coquilletti. Lineage (NCBI taxonomy): Eukaryota > Metazoa > Arthropoda > Insecta > Diptera > Asilidae > Proctacanthus > Proctacanthus coquilletti. Next base: position 42,554 of record MNCL01000254.1, read on the forward strand.
CAACTTTAGAATTCAATGAAGTCGCTTGTAAGGCCTTTGGAAACTTTGGGTGTCTTTAATACGCAATACAACTTCACATTAAACTCAATATTGCTGCGTTCGCTCTCAACAGAGCTTCACCATCGCCATGGGTTGAAAAAAGACGTCAGCATCTACGTGATCTAAAGGAGTCTAAGAAAACGGCTCAACCTTGGTCATCTGCTCGTTAAGTTTAAGGAATGCTCAAATTAATAGAGGGTGAAGTCGAATCTCTTGAAAAGTCATTTCAGCGAAAGAGTGAGCGTGAACAGAAGGACGATGTCTTTCACAACACTCTGGAACGACAATAAGCCTCTTAAGGTCAAAGTCTTTAATGTTTTTTTTATTTTGCAAAGCGAACCAACATGCTACAGTAGACTGATAAGGTAATCTTTCCTTGGAGCAACGAAAGGACATTTTAAAACAAAGCAAAGGATGTTTATGCTGTAGTTCTTTTCATTCCATGAAATTAAAGAGAAGTTGGCTAACAAGTCCTATCATGAACTTTTTGCACTCCCTTCTTTTTAATATTTTAAAGAAAATCAGAGAGAGGGCCAGGAAATTTGGAATTAATTTCAATAAAGACAAATATCAATTTAGAGTACTAAAAGTAAAATTCCTAGATCATGAAATATTTATCAATAAAATGTGTACGTGATTTTGTTCCCAACTTGGCACTCAACTTTTGCGCCTTCTACTAAAAAGGAAACGATTTTAAACTGGAAAAAGACACACGAAGAATATTTGGCTCAAATCAGGAGTATAATTAAAGCAAGAAGCGTACAAATATTCAATTCCAAAGAGCCGGTTACAATACAATGCGATGTCTCAATATATTGCTTGGGTGCCTATTTAATTCAGAAGAACAAACAAGTTTGTTTAGCTTCTAGGCTAGCCTCATGTTCAGATTTCATTTTCCATACGTTATTAATAATATAGTATATATAATATAGGAAAAAGAATAAAAACTGAGACAAATGATCCATTGAACTTATGTAGTACTAAATTTGTCAATACTTGCCTTAGGCATTATTTCCGAGGTCATTTGAACTCACTGGGAATAAAGCTCTCATAATCGCAAGTTACGGTTGTCTTTTTACTGCTACAAGCAGCTAAAGACGAGCCTAAATAATCTTTATTCCTAAGACTGCCAAAAGTAATTGTAGCTACTAGCTGAAATTATATAGACCAGGGGTGCACAAACTTTTGAACACTGCGGGCGACCTGTTCTTATAAATTATTGGTGGCGGTCTACCAACATCGTATGTGTTAAGTGATCATAAGAAAAGTAGTAATTTAAAGCAAAAAAAATTATACATTTAAAATAAACATAGATAATACTAATACATATTCAATATCAAGTTATTTTAATAAGAGAAAATAATGAACTCTTCTCACTCTTTCTCTCTCGCACGGCTTGTCTTGACGGGCATCAATGTGTACACATCAGACAGGCGGGCAACTAGGAATAGTTACGCGGTCGATGCTTTGGCAAGCCATGATATAGACCAATAACGCTAGCAAGCTCCTTGATGAAGACACTGGAAAATATAGTGGACGAATACATCAGTTTAGTGTGTTTAGTACTTAAACTACCACGTTTTATTCAGCTATGCATTCAGCTAGCGGATGTCATCCGAATTCAGGTAACATGGCAGTATAAGCGGAGATTGAATAATGTGAATAGCGATACTTCAATTGAGAGCATAAAATGACAAAAATGGGAATAGTTAAAAGCTCTATACTGTTGTTGTAACTTTCAAACATTCTAAAGTTCTTGTTCTTGTTCTTGTCCATAAGTACTGCTGATGCGAAAGCAAAGAAATTTTTAAAATGTATTAAGGCAAGTGTAAAGAGTGTGAAGATTTTATCAAAAATTTCGCAACATATTCTCAACTATGCTGTAGTTGCTATCAACACATTGTCGAGTATGGTGCAGTGCGATGCAAACAGTCAATGAGGATTAAGGAATGCAATCGCGATGAATAACACATACTTCGTCAGGTGTTAAATACTAATATTAAAAAAATTATAGAAATGTGTAAGAAATCGTTTAGAATTATTTTAAAATTTAAGAAAATTCTAAACAGTTTCGAAAATTCTAATGTAGTTTGGGTACTCCACACCTATCCCCTATGAACATTGACGTCATATCTGACTTTTATTTCTTCGATTTACTGTAAAATAAGAAATTTACAATAAATACTTTCTAATTACATGAGCATTCTAAGCAGAGATTTTGTGTAAGCCAGTTTTCCATTGATGTGATCTAGCAAAATTTGTAAACAAATTGCTGTCAAAATTGTAAACAAACCACCATATGGAAGATACATATGCTATCATCTTTTAACGTACCCCAATTTTAGAGAAAGAGCTTTTGCTAAATATACCTTTCCTTTTCGCGCATCGACAACTTTTGCTTACACCGTCCGTGAATAAAATTCTTACGTACACCGATTTAATTTTTATAAGGGTATACTTTTCTCGTTAAGGAGTGTCGCTACTTCATATTATTCATGCTCCGCCGGCCCGGAAACGGTCGGTATGTGGCTACCAAAAGGTTAACTCCAAAAAGGTATTATAATTAATTAATTATATGTTATGTTTTCGATTCTTTCGGGATAAAATCAAGGGAGGAAGACCCACTTTCCCGGGCCACCCAACAGAAAAATATATATAACACATTTATTGAATTAAATTACAAAAAAATATATACGAAAGGAACATATACCATATGTGCGTTAAGAACTTTTAGTTTTAAAAAACAAGTCAAGAGAAAATTCGCTAAGAACGAATTTGAATTTTGGGAAACTGACATAACTGTGTAGGGATTTTATGCATGAATAAATTTCATTTCTTCCTGTTCACATATGGAAAAGCTCGCTGAAAGTTCACTAATGTACCGCTAGCAAACACTAATGCACTTGGCGATATTTCTCTAATCAATAATCTAATATAATTTCATAACAATATTGTCACAATATGAGATATTATCTTTCCAGTAGCGAGCTGCGGTAAAGTTTACTTAGTATATTGTGTAACTGGAGATGGAAACAGGCCATTTCAACCAGCGTGTGAACAACTGTGCTTGAGATGTCCTTTTCCCTGCCATGTAGTGTATGTTATTTTTTACCTGTGCAAAAAGTCGTTCAAGTTTCTAAGAGGTATTACGTACTATGTGTATACCAAATTAACTTTTTTTCTCAAAAGCATTTAAATGTTTACTGAAGCGACTTATGATTAACCCCATCACATGCTTTTATCTCTCTCACACTTGTCTAAATACTTGTACCTCTCTTCAATATACAGTGAACTTCGTAATTCTCATAGACTACCACCAAAAGCTCACCGTTATAAGCGCTTTTTCTCTATATTTGTTATGAACTCCAGTGAAATTAGTAAATAGTCTTCGCAATAAACTTAAGAAATCTACAATTTACAAATTTTTAGAATTAATTCGTTTCTTTCAAAATATTTCTTGCAACGAATTTATGCTCTTCAGTTCCTTATTAAATTTTTTGTAATATTGTAATATTGATTTATATACGAAATTTTAATCTAGTGTTTAAATGTACTGAAGTTCTATGAAATTAACGGTCTTCAAACTTTTTCAGAGGAGCTTTAAGGCTTCAGAGAAGTACATTAAAATTATAATAGGAAATGCACTTTCTGCTTCACAACATTACTTTAGTATATTGTAATAAAGCAAAACTTAATATATGGTCGTATAATATTGCAAGATTAAATAACTGCCAGTAATAACGATTATTTATATATTTGAATTGCACACCTTTTAATTTAATCCAATTTTTTTATCCTGAAGAATTTTCCTGCGATGCTAAAAAGTGGTACGAAAGTCTATCGTGCGAAAGAGTATGCTTCTAACGTGCTAAAGTAGCTCTATAGAAAATGCTATTGTCCCATATTGTCCTATTTTTTGAGCAATGAAAATTTATTAAACATAAAGCACCATTCAAACGTCCAACAATAATTGCATTCATTGTTATATAATAAAATTAAAATCACATGTAAACGATAAATGAGGCCAAAATTATGGTGATTATTTCCATATTTAAGGACAAAATATTCCAAATATAATTGATAATAATAATTTATAATAATAAATAAATCATGAACTAATTAAAAATTAAACAAACACATTTAATCTATTTTGTTATGATTTGATATCGAAAAAAATAGTAACGAGCATAAATATATGGGCATTTAGTTACCCCAACCCAAAAATAAATAAATTAATAACAGTAATTAGATGTTTTGTTGTTTTAAATATCAATGCTGTAGCATCTAATTTTTACCGAGATTGTATGTGCAGAAATCGTACTAAATACAATCTCGAATACACTGCGTCATTTGCAGGGGAAATGCCGAAGCAAAAAGAAGTCGAAATCAGATTATGCCCAACACAAGAGTAGGTTGCCGTTTCGGCGCTGAACTTTTCATGTTCCAATTTCTGAATCTATAAACAACACTATACTTTGTGTGTGTCAGATCACACTGATTTGGTAGGGAAAATTGAGTTGGAGCATAGGGTAAATATGCCGAATGCCAGTTGTGTTATGAAGGAAGGGCACGACATGGAATCGGGAACGTTCTTTTCTTCCTCGTCAAGCCTTGATGGCTGAGCTAGGGATTAGAATAGATTGTCATCCTTCGCGCTCGGTCAGTCAAGTTCGAAATATCGAAGGTGTAGGGTGTCGGTTGTGCTTATGGGGTCGGTAATTGAATTGAGCTAGAGAACGTAATTTTTGGTTATAAATAAGGCACATGTATAAACTATGAGCTATGGCGGTCGGGTTGGAGAACGAAGTATTTGAAGGTAGTGCAGAAACTTCAGCAGATATTTGGGAGCAGCAAATAATATTCGAAATTCCATCGAGTATTGATCTGGAACGAATTAAAAATTTGGATAATTTTACGACCCTGCTACACAGAATGGGGACCAGCAGCTATTCCGACCGGAGCAATGATAATATTTCCTATGTGAACAGTGATGGTGTTCCGAGTGCTTTTGGCAAATGGTTTAATGATCATGATTATCAGGTTATCTTTAATTATTTGTGTATTGGTATAGTGACTTTGTTAGTTGTTACATCTGTGGTTTTCATATTGCTTTCTTGCTATTTCTACCGGAAATTTCGAAAATGGAAAAAATGCAGTAGGTTATCACTCTTGACATACCTTATATATTGTTAATTATTAGTACGTGTATTATTTGATATTACTTTGATAATTAACTGTATCCCGTTTTATGAAAAGCACACTGAAACGGAGTAAAGGACTTTATTTGTCCTGTGCATACAATTTTGGGGAGGATTGACAAGGCTTATTGATTGCCTCAAATTTGAATTTTATATTGATTTGCAGTGAATAGATGTTTAATTAATAATTATGTTTTAAGAAGGGGGGAATAGAGGTGGAACAGAGAGTTTGATCATGTTAAATCATTAAAATTTCGAATGCAGTTTTTTTTTATGTAGTGTATTTATACAGGTCACTAGATATGTAACATTTGTTTCATATATGAATATTATGCGTATCGCTCCTATCAAATATGCACATAGCTTCTCAGTACATTAATTAAAAAAAAAATTGTACCTAGAAAAGGAACCTTTGATTCAATAATTTCTTGATAACAATCTTACTTTAAATCTTATGTTAAAAAGAATATATTAGGTGCAACTAAACTTAATATTGGTCCTTCTAATTTATTTTTTTTTTTTTTTTCACAAAAAGACATTTATTAAAAATAATATATTTTATAGAGGACCTTAAATTCTCAGGCTTGAAGAAATAAAAGCATTTTGGGACATCTATGAAATTTTATTTGAACTAAAATAGAATAAAATTAGAAAAGCGAAAGTTATATGGTAGGTGGTAGTAATTGATTGAATAAAGAAGAAAAAAATTCAGTACAATGAGGAAATGAGGTTTTCTTTGGGGCATTCACATTCTCTGACCAATGTTTATAAATATGTGATTAATAACCCCAAAGAGGTAGGATGAGTTGGATAAAACTCAAATCCAACTTTGTTGAAAATAATTACGTTTTTTTCCTAAACATCAATGTCGCTATAAATCAATTATTAACTATAGTTATATTCTATGGCATTTCATTTGTTGCTTCTTATTTTGAATTTAAATACTTAGAAACATGGATAACGAAAACGAAGATAAATTTCAAGAAAATTGCGCGGATATTTTATTAGATATTCCTGGCAATTGACCATAATGACACTACTGATATTACAGTATAATTGAAAGTGCTTTTGGTAATTCATTTCTATAATTTTTTACATTTGGGGCTCCTGGTGACAAGCCGCTCCAACAGTGTTTCAAACATCACAAATATAATCGATAATTAATAATAATGTAATCATTTATAATGATAAATTAATAATTAATAACTAATAACAAATTATTTAAACAAAGGCATTCAATCTATTCGCATAAAAATATGGTCACAATTTTCGAATTTAAATACTGGTGAGAAACGGTTTTTCGAACGTTGCACTATGTTGCTGCAATTTATCTGTGCACAATAAATGCGAATCTAATTGCAGCGAAAAGTAAGTCTTCACCAATTAAAACTATGTAAACATAGGGAGGCGTATCTGAATAAACTCCGAACACATAAGCTGTGGTGGAATGATACTGATTGGCTAATCAAGAAAAGAATTATGATTAAGTAAGATCAAGGAAAATGTGGACATGAAAAAAAGAAAGTTCCGAGTCCATTATGTTATTTTTTCCTCAAATAAGTTAGAATTGAATTTTTTTCACTAAAGAAGCTATTAAGAGTAATAGCCTATTGCTTACAGTCAATCCAAAATTTTGAAAATCTAAAAATGAAAGGGAGAGTGGTAACCTTAAAACTCTAAAAGTAAAAAAATCTCTTAATCTTTGATTGCGACAAATACAAAGTTACACTTTTACAGGCATCAATCGCGGTAGTAGGCTACAATCTCTTTTCACACGCCAATGTCGTGTAGATCGCTGGCGGTAGAATTACATACTCTAATGTTATAGTAAAAACTGATTAGACCTCTAACGGGACAAACTGTATTCTTTCAATGATACAAAAGTTTATTTTATGCCTACGGAGTTGACCTTTCGAGGTCAAGAGCAGGAGTATTTATTAACCTATGAAGAGGATTAAACTACGCTAACCAAGTGGAATGCTGCTTAAACCTCTTAACCCTCTGACCGCAACGCATTTCTTAATCGATTAAGAGGTTGCATACCCTTGAAGTTTTCAAAAAACGATTTTTTTTTCTTGATAGAATTTTATTCACTATACTTTTAAGAATATTTCCGAGAAAGAAGTTTTTGATGTTGTTTTTTATTTTTATTTTTTAAAAAAAATTCCCTTCGAGAGTTTTAATTACTTCAATAGACTAGTGTTGATTTTTGCAAATCCGCCGACGCGTCATGTTTTTCATTCAGTTCACTGCATAAAACATGGATTATATAATATTTTGAAAAAAAGTGTTTATTAATCTTTCATAGTTTAAATATCAATTAAAAAATGCCTAACTAACATTTTAATTTAATTTCACGAATAATTGTGACACTCCTCGAACCCTCACTTTTGGGCTTAAATGCAAATCGTTTGGGTTACTGACCTTGCAAAGGCTATATCAAAATTTTTGAAAAATATAAATAGAAATATTTTGTTTTGTTTTGGTTACTTTTCTCAATATCTCCTGTTTATAGTTTTAAATTATTCTAGAATTATATGACTCCAGGAAGTTCTCACTTTCATTCCTGAGTATTTAAATCTTTGAATGGCTCTCAGCGCCTCCCTTTTTAGCGCTTCGTACCTCAAAAGTAAAAAAAAATGGAACCCTTATAACATCACTCACGCGTCTGTCATAACGGATTTTCGCAGAAATCATACGACGTAAAAGCTTGAAGTTTGAAGTAGTAATTCATCTTATTAACCCACATATTTTGCATTAGGGGGAAATTAAGTACTCGATTTTTTTTTAATTGTATACATCGTGTGTGGTATCATGTAAAAGAGCTTGTTATGAGGAATACAAGTATATGATTTTTCATAATTTTAAATATCATATTTAAAAAGATACTCTGAATAATTTGCGAAAATAGAGCACCGCATCATAAGTTTGTTTTTTTACAAATCATAGGTTACTATTAAAAAGCTAATTTGCGACCAATTTGTATTTTACGATTTTGTTTGTTTTCGACGAAATCTTGTACTTACCTATATAAATAATCGCATTCCGCCGCATAGTTTAGGCTTATCAGAGCACACAGGCCCGGATCTTGCCTTCAGATTAAAATGAGGTCACCTATATATCCTACCTACTAAGAATTTGCTAACGACAGACGTGACGAGTGCTGATTGGCTGCTTCAAAAATGATAGTCATAGCTCCATTGACTTCCCCCGTGGATCCGCCACTTTGTACAGGTCTCTTCACCGTGGTGTATATCCACATCTTTCGCCTGGGAATTAACCTCCAGGCTTTGATTACTTTATGGTGACATGTTTGCTGCACACGTTATTAGTATTAATTGTAACCGTTAGATATTTCGTGGCTAGACCAGCAACTTAGTTTCATGCAGTTAGGGAAAGTCAGTGTCATAATTATTCCTCTTTCTGTAGGAAATGCTAAATTGATGTTGAAAGATTTTAACAATAAAATCTTGCCTTCATTCCAGCTCCTGATCATATTCAGCGAACTCTGTATTTCTTTTGAGATGCCTCTTAAGAGTTTGTGATTGATTTCGTCAAATACTTTACTAAAATCAGTCTAAACACAGTCGACCTGTTTCCCGGCTTCCACCGCAGATAAGCAACATTGTGGAAATTTAGGAAATTTGGACGTTGTTAATCTGACGAATTCATGTTAAGACGGGTTCAATAATACTTTCGTACGACTGTAAAGGACATTACAGACCTATAATAAAATATATCTCACATCTGTTACTTCCTTGTGAACCAGAAAAATACACAAAAATTTCCTGAGCTCCGGGAACATTGCTCATATTACAGAAATTTTAAATTACAAAGTTTCAGAGAAGCGAGAACACCATTATGACAACATGAATTGTCTAGTTTGTTAATGTGCAACGCGATCAGATAAAAGTTATTTCATTTAAAGCGCTAAAGACCCTTCTAGATGATGTTAAGTGTATATAATAGCTAATTCTAATATCGCAGTCATAAAGCAATCCCCAAATTCGTGAACTATCACTTTCGATATCACCAAATCCTAATGAAGATAGAAGTTAATAAGCTTACGGTAGTTTCTACTAAAAAAATATCAAGTTTACGTTTTAGTAGTTGAAGCTGCTCATTTAATGGAATTTAAACTTACATATCGAGATACAATGATTAGGTAAGAAGAGATTTGGCATCGTCAGGTTTCAGAATGATGTTTATACTTTGTTTGATCATAATATATTGTTTGCGATGATGTCACGTACTTGTTGTTAACTTTTCCCTCCTTAGACCTAAAAAGTCCTGTTGCTGAATTAAAAAAATTATTTTTCATAGAGTATCCGCCTACCAGGTTTTGGATATTTTATTGTCGTTGGTGATACCTTTGGTTTTACTTCCTCTGGAGCAATTGTATTTTCACGGATGGCTGTTATCGAATGATTTGACTTTATTTCTGCATTCTAATTTGGATATGAATATCAAGATTAATATGACTGCAATTATGCGGACCAATGACTCATTGATGAGTGGATATTATTTTCAACTCATAGAAGTTCAAAATTTCGGGTGCTATTTACAGAAATTTCCTTCATCATTTCTAGAGTTCATGATATTATACCTAAGTCTCTTTTTACGCGGTCTTTTTTTTGCGCGATAAATTGTTACGCGGACTTTTTTTACACGATTTACTTACTGTCATACGGCTCGTAACACGTGGTACTAACCACCGATAAATTGAACAGAGCAACTTAGAAATATATTTGTTAAATAAAACATTTTGATTGAATGCATCTTTATATTTTAAATTGGTTTTTGTATACTTTGTCTTAGTTTAACACAAGTTTTCTACTTTTCTACAAATCTGTTTTCACTCGGTGTATTTTGCTTATCTGGTTCCTCTTTTTACGCGGTTTCTTTATTTTACGCGGCTTTTTCTGCAGATTTTTTTTTAAATGGTACGCACCTACCGCGTAAAAAGAGACCGAGATGTACTTTCTTTCTTTGGCTTTGGTTCAAGAATAGCGTGAAAAGCATGAAAGGTGGATGCTTCTTTTGATATAAAGTTGTAAAGTTCCATTGGACTGTGTGGAACATCCGATACTGCTGCCGCCACTATATTGATTGAGTAATAAGATTTTTCTGATACTTTTTTCCCTACTGGGATATGTTGGTTGGGATTCGTTGCATGTAGATTGCAGGCTTCTTAATAAGTTGGGAATGCAGGTAGTGTTATATCTATAATACTTCTACTACAAATAGATAACCCATTGATGGTTCTATAGTCATTTTTGATTCCATAAAATTTTTCATTACCTTTTAGAATTTGCTTATAACTAACATTATTACTAATAATATTATAATATTAACATTATTTCTTGTGATTGATTTTATCTTTGTCTGGAGTATCCATTGTAACTTTTATTTCTAATATTGATAATATCATTGAATTTATAACTCTTGATTTGGGCCAATGATTGACGTATTTTATATTTACTAATTCTTCTGCAACTAATTTTATCTTGTACTATTGGGTGTACAAATACGTTTTGAGGGATTGACAAAATATGTCGTAACTAGTATTAAATCGCATCGGATCATATTGTAACTATTTTCATGTTAAAGCGTCATCATTTTCCTCTAAAAATCAGTATGTGTCATGTCGCTAAAGTATAAAGAACATACTTTCTTTGTGCTCAAACCATGCCAAACTTTGTGCCAGCAAAACACAATTTGCGGGAAGCGCTGCTTTTAGAAGGGTAACATGCTCCATCAATAAAAACATGTGGGTATTGTTCCGGCGTTTTAAAAGTGGCGATTTTGACCAGTGACAAAGAATGCGAAGGTAGACCAATAAAGTTTGAAGACGCTGAATTGGAGGCGTTATTGGACCAAAATTCATGCCAAACTCAAGAGTAGCTCGCTGAAACCTTGCGAGTGACTCAACAAGCAATTTCAAACCGGCTCAAGGCCATGGGTATGGTGCAAAAACAAAGAAATTGAGTTCCGTATGAACACAAACCAAGAGACGTTGAAGGCTGTGTTTTTTCACGAACAACTGACAAAGACAAAATCAGAAAGGTTTTTTGCATCGAATCGTGACGGGGGACGAAAAGTGGATCCATTACGGCAATCCAAAACGCAGAAAATCGCGGAGTAAGCCCGGCCATGCATCAACTTCAACGGCCAAACCGAATATTCATGGCAAGAAGCTAATGCTGTGCATCTGGTGGGATCAGCTCGGAGTGATGTACTATGAGCTACTCTAGCCTAACAAAACCATCATTGGAGAACGTTAACAACAACAATTGATGCAATTGAGCCGAGCATTGAAGATCAAACGCTCCCAATATACCAAAAAACATAACAAAATGATCTTTCAGCACGACAATGATCGGCCACATGTTGCAAAAGTCGTCAAGGAAACTTTAGAGGCGCTTAAATGGGATGTCCCACCCCACCCGCCGTATTCACCAGACATTACTTCTTCCGGCTACCACTTGTTCCGGTCGATGACTCATGGCCTGGCCGAGCAGCACATCACATCTTACGAAGAAGCCAAAAATTGGGTCGATTCTTGGATCGCCTCAAAAGATGAGGAATTTTTTCAACGCGGTATCCGTATGCTGCCTGAAAGATGGTCTAAGGGAGTAGGAAGCGATGGGCAATTCTTTGAATAACATACATTGTACTAATTTCTCTGAATAAAGCTTCAAAGTTACAAAACAACCCTCAAAACTCATTTGTACCCCCAATAAAATTCTGAAACAAGCTGATTACTAATTTTATTATTTTTTTATTGCCTGCAAAATTTGGTTAGTCCCTTTGGAGATATTTATTCTTTCATTGAATCTTTTATGCATTATTTTTTGCCTGTTATTGTTAGTTCACACATTATTTATTTTATCCTCGCTTTATTGGAAATCCTCGTGATCGGTATTACCGATCCATTTTCAAGCTGTACCAATAAAATCGCGTGATCTTTTGTTTCTCTGAGATTTCAGGTTATACAATAGGTCCTGAGATTGGCATAACTCATAGTGTAGGTAAAGGAACAAGGGATACATTTTGACAGCTTTTCGTTAATTAATGAGCCCAATTCAATTATCATTCGTTGGTTTTCTCTAGCCTAATTATAAGTACTAGTCCAAAGTTTCCATCTTTTTTTTTCGGGTAGTCCAAAATTTGGGTCTCGCTTTTAGTCGCGCGAGCCACATACCTGAAAGAGAAGTTTTATTTAATTTCTAATATTGGTTGTGTAAATAGTTTTGCCTCATTCGGTAATAACCACTGTATTTTTTTTTTCACTACTTCCTTTTTAAATCTAGTTATTAATTTTGATCTTAGCCTTTTGTGATATTTTTTTCAAAAATGATTTGCCCTGACTCGTATTTCTTTATTGGCTTTCTTTTTTTAATATGGCCCCTCATAACCTTCTGTTGTTTTAGTTTTGATTTTACTATGATACTAAGTCGAGGTTTTCCAATTCTTTGGGGATTATGTTTGGCGTTCTACCACAATATAATTCGACAGGCTGTTTTGCTGTCCTGGAAATACTATCCAATCCATTGTACTAATTTATGAATCCTTCCAGTAATTCTTCGAATGTTCGCTCTATTTGCCCATTTATTTCACTATTGCAGGGGGATGTTTTGAAAAGCTGTCTTGATATGATGAAGCCCAGGATTTCAGCTCCATTTTAATAATTCACATTTGTGAATTATTTCTATATTAGTTTTTTCTAAGGTTTGTAAAACTATTTGAAATGTTCGCTTTCGTTCCTTCCGAATATCACTATACCATCTATATAAATATAACACCTTTCGCTAATATGCTATCTAAGAATATTTCGGAGAGCACGTTGAGGATGCATTCTAAAGTCCGAATGGAAGATGTGCTAACTCGAATTTTTCGTTATTCATTGAGATGGCTGCCTTTTTGATGTCATATTTCCTCAATGGGATATGATCAAAACTAGTCTCAAGGTCGACTATTAAAACTACTGTTTCCTAGATTTACCAGAACGTCATTAACCTCAAGGATAGGATATTTGTCGGTATGGTAACCGTGTTAAGTTTATGGTAATCCTCAACCATTCTCTACTTTTTTTCGCCAGAGACGAATTATTTGACGATTTTGATGGCCTAAAGATGGCTCCATCTCGTAGCAATTGATCATTTTGTCTATTCAAGTACTCCTCCAGATCGCGAATACATAATTTAGTGGTTGTTCGTATTTCTCCCTTAAGTGAGGTCGTGTATATTAATTTTTAGTCTGGGTTCGAAAATAAGCGAGCAAATTTCCTAGTAATATTATTTAAATTTTTTTTTGTTCTGCATTCAAACGGAAGTTCTAATATTTATTGCATTAACAGAGTAAGAAATGTGCTGTTTTAACGGGATTATTATATTTTGTTTGAGTGTCATGTGATTTTCATCTGCATGATGGCTCCTAACACTTTTAGGCTGTCGATGACAATGATATCGTTAAAAGAAATAAAGCCTGGTAAAATCAAGAAGTTTAGATTGCCAGTTTTCGGTCCGAATAAATCAATTAAAGCATGGTGTGTGATTTTAATTTTCCTCCGACGGAGTTAGCGAAGAAGTATTTTCGTTTGGAATGCGTTTTTTTATATAATGGTAATGAATATAATTCTTGTTTGATCCCGTGCCTATTAGAAACTTTAATATTTCTCCTTTATGTTCCATAAATGGTAACGAAGAGCTTCTTCGACAGAGGATTAGGATATTTTGGATGTTGTTTTTGAGTTTGATTGGGATATTGGCATATCATGAATCGGATAAGTATTATTTCTTGGTGGATTTGTGGGATATTTTGCTTTTCTAATAATTCCGTGACTATTGAACGCGGTGATTGTGAGGTTCGTCAATTTGAGACATAGGCGAAGGGAAGACACAGGGAAGATCTGATAGTTTCCTCATGCTAAGCAGTCGTGGAAGGTTTCGTTTGCCTCCTCTTATATGTATTATGTATTATGTATAATGATAAGTGATAATACACTTCTTAGCAGAATTTTCGTATTTATTTATTTCATTGTATTAGTGTAGTCATTTGATATTCCAACGTGCCTACATCTCTTTTATTAGCATAATGCAAAGTAAGACATTTGGATATTTTTTCCCAACTTGAGTGCGATATCTGCACAACTGGTGATTTTATATCAGTTTACGTTAAGAATTCCATAATATTTGGGCGTTCTCTTAAAACTCCCTTAGAATTCTTTCCGTACTTTTTCCCATCAATTGAATTCTCCTGCTCGCCCGGAGAATTTTCTTAGGCATTTTACTACATCTGGAATTTTGTCCATTGTTGTCCAATAATTATAGCTATCATATTTGCAAGTTCAATACCATTAGGATTATTTTCAGCACGTAGAGAAGCTGAAGTATTTGCACGAAGGGAGGCATCAGTTTAGCTGATTTAATTATATTTTCTTGCAGCATTGTGATTTCTTTTTAACCATATGTTGAGGTGTTACCCTACTATAATATGCATTTAGTCTCTAATTTTGTATATACCACGATATGAATATTTAAACATTGTTGTTACTATTATATTGTAAAATTGCCTTTCTGACCTAGAAAAAAAAGTACTAAAGTAAAATAATACATTGCAGGATTTGCTAAAATTTTCTTTTCGAAGTCATGGGGAAAACGCAATCAAAGAATGCTGATGCTAACGGTGAAATTATGAACAACATTATTATCGAGAATACAGTGAACATTGAGGATAAGCAGATCGTGATCCTTCTAATAATAATAGTTGTAGTCAAATTAGCTGAATTTGCATACGCGCTGTATAAGGATCACAAGAAAAGTCTGATGAAAAAATACTTAAATACGCTAACTGTGTTGAAAATCTAATGGGACTGACTGACGAATGGATAACTTAAATAATATCAAGGAAGAGCTTCAGAGAATTTTAAACAATTTCAACAAAAGCAAAAACAGGCAATATGTCGATAAAACTCTGCAAGAAAACGAAGAACAGGGAAGCATTCTTCTCGCAGAAGTCAAAGAATTCGTGAGCGTATCAGCGGGCGTACAAACAGTACTTCATTTCAGAACTATCTACATATAGATCAAAGGATGGGTAGATAGGATTTCGAAGTTAATAGATTCCCAAAAGCAGAACAGGAAAAAAAGTATTCGATATGAAAATAGCGACTTCTCTCATGCAATACTTTAACGGAAGTTAAAATCATGCAAACAAGGTAACAGAAAACTAGAAGGTTTCAATACCCAAATCAAAGATCTCTGAAGATAACTACCATGGTATAAAGAGCGTTCATCACAGAAGAAGTCGCAACGGGAGAAGCTGCAGAAAAGCTGGTTGTACAGAATTTGAAAATATTACGAACTTGGACGATACAATTACTACACACTACAAAGCGAGCAACCTAAAAACACTCGAGATGACTAAAAAAGCAATAACAGCAATAGCTTATTATAATACAAGTCATAATGAAGTCACTACCACAATATGAACCCTACAGGAGATAGATATAACGCTTACAACGGAAACAGGAGCAACTGCTAAAGGAGACAGCAACCGAACAGTGCATGGCGACAAAATTTCCAAAACCAGAGCAATACGAACAGCCGGCCCAATTCGAAGTAGAACCGTAACAGGGGTATACCAAATAGACTGATTAATCCACCATACAACAATAGCAAAAGAAGGGTGAATTACTGTGAGCCTGGGGAATACTATGTATGATCCGCAACCCAATGAAGAATTGAACATAAACACAGCAAGAATATACAAATTAAACACTTTTCTAACAAGCTTTATCAAAGCATATGTCGACATGTGTAGTTCAATTTGTACATTTATTATTGATACGGGAGCAAATATCTCCATTTTCAAAGGAGAAAAAATCAGTAGCGAACAGTGATACAACCTAAAAAATACATGTCTGATACAATAGGTAACTAAAACGAAGAAACTGTCTATAGGAGCAACCTACATAAAAGTTCAGTTCAACAAGCAATTCAAAGTCGAACACTTGTTTCAAATTGTTGACGAAGACTTCTCCATAGAAGCAGACGCAATATATTAGGACCAAACACAATTTCAATAACACACCGATGTAAAATCGTCCGAAAAATTAGCACTTCTCAAATAGGCAGTCCTGATTAGTTAGTTATTCAAACCAAAGAAACTCAGCCTTTATACCACGATCCATAATTTTGTGTAATGGCCTACTACTGAAAATACTGAATTCGACTAAAAAAACGCTAAATATTAAATCTAACAAACCTAAATATAAACAGAACCCGTTACATATTTTCACACTATTAATACTTCACCGGAGTCCTCCGATAGAGTCAATAAAGTAATAGTTAAATTGAATTTCGGTTGCACCCTAAATTATGCCAGGCCACAGTTTGAAGGTGCGCGCTGATAATAATACCAAGACGTATTCGCTTTACAAAATGAACCGCTATATATAAATAACTTATACAAACAACATATAGCGCTGTCCGATCAGCCTACAGAAAAAATTATCGGATCCTGGGAGCTTATAAGAACGAAATTAACAGGCAAGTAGAGAAAATGTTAGTAGATAGTATTATACAAAATTCAGTCTCACAATTGTACTCCCCAATATTACTGATACTCAAAAGGTCCACTGGTCAAAAAAATGGCGATTAGTAGTTGATTTCAGAAACCTAAACCAAAAAGTCTTCCCCGACAAATTCGCACTCCGACGATTAGAAGATACATTCTATCAAATGGGTCAAGTAACATAATGTTTTTCTACATTACACCTCATGTCAGATGAAGAGTATAAAAAATTTACCGCCTTCTCTACCAATCAAGTCACTACCAATATACATGACACTACAGTATACATGACTCTTTAATATAAGCCCAAATAAATTCCAGAGAATGAGGGACTGATACCAGAAATAGTTTTTCTAGATATCGACGATTTAATCGTAATTTTATGTTCTCAAATGCATCATATAAAAAATTGGATAGCAGTATTAAAAAGACATCCAGAGAAAAGCCTCAAATTCAACGCTGAGAAATGTAAATTCTTCCAGACAGAGGTTGCTTGTCTCGGACATCTATTTTGTAGCTTTCTGTAATTATTCGCGATTCGTTGCAAACTGCGCGAATATCGCGCTACCATTAAACAAAGTACTACGCCAAAATACTAAATTCGACTGGTTGGACATCCATTAAAAAGCATCCGATACCCTCATTCAGATCCTAATGTACCCGGATTTGGAAAAACAATTTATAATTTCAACCGATATATCAGTTGACGCATACAGAACAATATTAGCACAAAATGTTGATGATACAGAACTACCTCGCATATGCAAGCAAAACTGTGACGCTTGGAGAAAAGAATAAATCAACCATAGAAAAAGAACTAGCAGCCATACATTGATTAATAACATACTTCAAGCCCTATGTCATACTGTGACTGCAAACCTGCGCAATACAGAATAATTGAGAAAAAGCAAATGCTCAAGTGGAAAAAATAAGTCCCATAATTTATAATTCTTAATTGTGTATCATGGTGGCACTATCCCCAACATGAGTAGAGCGCTTACCGGAAGTACAATTTGAATTCAGCAGCTGTTTCACGAAACCAGTAAAAATGGAATTAAATGTAGTGCACAAGAATAATATGATATATAGGCTGCACATATGTGTGATACGAAACCATTTAGTAGAATCAGCATTAGTGCAGGCACTCAAAATTTTGGAAAATGACAACTTCAGACCGAAATTCTGAAATTTTCTGCAGAAAATCAACTATTTACTTTAATTAATATAACCACATTCAAAACCGTAGGTAACAAAGTACTAAAAAACAATGAAATCTACAAACCACGAAAATGAATATCGGATGAGAAAGAAATATAAGAAATACTGTATATAATACTTCCACTCAACACCCACAGGTGGACATATGGGACAGTCAAGAACGTATTTACAATAAACTTAAAGAGCTGTACAAATGGAGTAAGATAAGGTAAACAATAGCGAAGCAAATACATACATCAAGGTGAACAGTGCTCGAAAAATAAACACCAAAAGAACATCAACGAAACCATTTAAGTATAATACACCTGCAAAAGTGCTTGACATAGTATCCATAGACGCAGAACATACACCAAAACATCCAGGCAACAGCTACGCGGTAACAAAGCAACGCTACCTAAGTAAATACATCATAACACAGTCTGTGTGACAAGAGCGTGTACGGCAAAAGTCAAAAAAGGATTTGGGATAATAAATTCAAAAAAACAAATACGTTATACATGCGTGCTCTATTGTAATGCTCTATTATTTATAAGTTGTCCAGTCGCCTCCGTTATCAGTAATTGACTGGACTTCTCGAGGCTTTGTACTAATTTAATAGCATAACCTGGAAACTAAGACCACCATATAAGTCGAATTTGACGAAATAATTGCTTCACAGTCCCGATTTTCTTTCCTCGGAGCTTAAACTTTATGAGTACCCAAACATTTTCTATGGAATTTGCATCCGGCGACTGCGATGGGCAATCAACGTCATTTTCTTGTTTCCATGCAGTACAAAGATGACTCCAGTCTTTTTGCAGTAGTCAATATATGTTTATTCTTGTAAACCACCTTTGGGCAGATGGCAATAAAGGCTTCTGATATATTTTGACCATTTTAACAGGGTTTTAAATTGGCTGTAAACATGTGCAAAGCGCCAAATCCCTATTTGAGAAACAGCCCCAAACGTGCACCTTTACCGTGTGTTTGACGGTCCGCTGGATGAATTTTTGATGTGGGTACACCAGGTATGAGTGATGGAAGAACGTGCCCAAAAATAAGCTTCGTCTTAAAAAACTACGTTGTCTCAATCGCGGTCCACATTTGCCTTCGCCCAAGTGAGTCTCTTTTCAATGTGTTTTTCGGACAGTAGCGGTTTCTTCATTGTACTACGAAATTTCAGTTCATGAGCCAGTAAACGTCTTTATATAGTATCATATGACACATTAAGACCCTTTTTACGCGAAACCGCTTGCCCACCACGAAATGATAGGCGAGAATTCTCGAATACCTGTAAAATCATTCTGTCCTTTTTCGTCGCTTTTTGCGAGGAGCCACATTCCGGCAGATCATCGATATTATTTTACTTCAGAATAGCGTTTAGCCCACTTACTAACAAATGTTTTTGACTTCTTCATTTATTTAGTAGCCGCTCCGTATGACATTTTCAATCCTTTTGGATGCAAACACAAAAACACGCCTTCGTAACGTAATGCGTATGCGACACTCATGATGAAATACGTCCTTTTGTGACAATGATCGAACGACAACTAAAGCTCTCCGTACAAAACATCTCAGGGGAAGGATCTCTGCTCATATTCGAACCACTCCTCTACCGGTTTTCAAGAAAAAGTTCCGCCGTACACGTTCTTGTCAAATAGACTGTAATCCCAATGAAAGATAAAGAGAAAAATACCATCTCTTAAGCAGTAATAAACGGAACATACGAACAAATAAACAAAATCAAAGCAGATATAGGGATATAAAATAATACAAAAATCAGATCTTCACCGAAGTATGCAACATTCTAGAAATTAAGCAACTTTTTGCAACCGCTGTACACCTGGAAACAATAAAATCCTTGGAAAAGAACCATAAATGCCTAAAAGAATACCTAAGATGCTTCTTAAACGACAGTAGATATTATTGAATACCTTACAACGCATTCTATTACAAGACCACCCCAAACACTGCATGGATACACGCCTTTTGAGCTGGTGTTCGCTAAAAAAGTTGGTACTCCTCACTCGTAAACCAAATACCGTCTAAAACTACGACTTGTACAGCAAAGAGATGGTTACTAAATACTATAAACAAAGCAAAACAATATTTAGAAACCTCAAAAGAACAAAGAAAACGGGTTAGCTATACTAATTGCAACCCATTACTTCTTGAAATAGGCGGTTTTAAGATTTTAATATGAAGTCAGAACAGGAAAAACTATACCCTCTCTACAACTTGCCATACGTTGTGAAATCAACTCACTCAGTGAACTGTATTATTGAAGATTCAGTTAAAAGCACAGTTAGAGTTCACAAAAATAGACTTAGACAAATAAACAACTAATAGATATAACAAATAACAAATAACAAAAACAAAAAATATATATGTATATAAAAATAAATAATTATATTGTCCCTTATACGAATAAATAGCCCAACGGATCATGTTTACGTATTTTATCACCTATAGGGCATAAACATAACGTAGCGGCAGCGCGCGCCCAATATGGAGCGAGTTCATATTGCACCCAAGCAATTAACTCACCAAGTGAAGAAGACTCCCTATTTCAAAGCAGAGTCACCACAATCACTCGAGGAAAATATTGGCCAATTAAATCGGTAACGATAGGTTAAGAATTTGTACTAGGCTATTTGTAAAATATGAACAATTTCGAAACCCATCTTTGACTTGTAAGAGTTAATGCTTTTAGCTGCTCCAGCACAGACTAGTCCAAGTATCTCGGAGTTAGCGATACCTTCGCTCCAGTGGATTAAAAGTCTTGTGCCTGTTTCCAGGGTTTTCAGCCTAATCGCTACCTCTCACTCTGTAGGATTATTCTCAACTTTATTTTAGTTTTGTCCTTGGTTTGTGTTTTAGTTTCTTTTCTTTTTATTAGTTCAATCGATGTTAACAAACAATACATACATGTTTTTAATTCACGATTACTTTGATACACTTCGATGTAATTTATTATTGAGGATTACTTCCTATTACTTTTTTTACATAACTTTGAGCTTAAAACTACTTATATTAGAATTAACAGATGAATATACATTTGGTTGAGTCTCTAGAAGTTTCAATGTTGAAGACGTACAGGAGCTCAAGGTAGTTGCCCTTGTCTGTACAAAGAACCGCGCGCGGTCTTTCCGCGACAACAAGTAAGGCGGCTGTTGCTGAGTATTTTCGTCCTTGATGTGGTTGCTCGAACTCCGTTTTGTCGTCACTTTATGTGTATGATTCCTGAGCCTCGTTTCCTAGCCCATGTGTAGAGAAGATGTCAAAAGATTTAAATCTCTCTGATTGCGACTGATTACACTAAACGCAATTTAAAAGTTAATTATACAAAAAAGGAGTAGTTACACTCATCGCGATTTTAAATTCTTTACGTGATTGGTTACAATAATTTTAATACTGAAATTTTGCTCTAAATTTAACCAACGGTCCCTGCTCGGACGCCAATTAATGAACTTATAGTATTTTCTTTTAAAAAACGCAAGTTTACTTTTCTGCATTATTGAAATTCAAACAGAAACTACAGATCTAGATGCAGTTATTACGTGGGGAAAATTTTGGGTGTATAGGAAATGCAACGGGGACCACTTGAATGATTTCCATGCAGTTGGACGCAGCTGGGCGTCGTCAGGTTTCAGAACGATATTTTGACTTGCGGAACAGGTTATTGTCTTGCCTTATATGATAATTTGTTTGAGATAATGTCACATATTTGCTGTTGCAAACCTCGTCGAAGCAAGGATTTGTCGAACTAATATAAAGACTGGTCGTCTTTGAACAGGGACCACCTTGCTTGCTTATAGACTCTCGAAACCAAGTTTTTCGATTTTATTGTGTTCTAAATTACACTAGTGAACACTGGTCAAGCAAATTTGATAACCAATGTTTTGTATATTTTTAATGTATCTTGGTCACTATTTACATTCATAGGCATAAAAATGTTGCATGACGTTAGGCTTTTTATTGGCAAAAACAAGTATGTTCTTGTGGATAATTTAACACTTTAAATGTAAACAAAGATTGACAATCATTGGCTTCTTGTAAAAGGATATATCTAGTGACAATATTCTGATTTTTTGTTTGATGAGAAAAAGCAGTTGACTACTTAAAGGTATCTAGTGAGCAACATCTTCACTGAAAGGGCATGAAAAAAGTTGGTGGTTGAAAATTATTTGGTGTTTTTCTTTTGCTACTATAACCATTTAATTATTTTTAAATTTTATATGGCCAGTTCATTGTTGAGCTTATTATTGTTGTTTTGATCCCCTTCCAGGTAAGGATATTCGATTGCAACTGCCAAACAGTTTGTATATATCGCAATTACCTGAGGGTGGGTACCATCAAATGGAATCCCCGCCTTGTTACACAATCGCAACAGGCTTGCCTAGCTACGACGAAGCTTTCTTCCAGGCCCATTTTACATTCGGTATGCGATTTATGCTGCCTTGGGAAACTTCTATGAGAAATAGCTGCTACTTTGAAGGAAGAATATCTCAGGACATTAAGGAAATTGAAAATGGTACTATAAAGGCAACGCATGTGAAGTCCGTGAAGACAGAAGCTAGTGTATGGAGATCGTGATCATACATTGATATCAAGTTTTCAATTGAAATTGTGTTTAAGACTGATCTTTTAAATAAATTCATTCATTAACAATATACATTTTGCGCTAAGAGACTTTATATTTAGTGTGATTAAGATTTGTAAATAGATAGAACCTAAGTCGGCTATTTCCGTTAAAGTGATATACTTCGTTAGTTTACGAAATTAAAGGAAACTGTATTTATTTACTTTGTGAGATATGCAAGATATGAATTTTATAAAACAAAGCACGTATATTTTGGAATTTGTAGTTTGACTCATTAATTTCTGTTAAAGCCCTGTCTTAAACAGACCTTTCCCCTAATGCTTTAATTTAAAACCTACAATATGCACGAAAAACTCTTTATACAAAATTACTCACTTGAAGATCACGATTGACGTCTGAATTTTCATTATACTGTACATTCGACATTTCTCTTCTCCTCTGTCCGCCTTTTCTGTCAATACCCCTCAATTCGTTTCAGTTTTCATGACGCTTCCCTTTCTCAACACGGCCAATTACTCTACCGCGAAAATAGAAGTTTCACTTCAAATTGTTTATTCATAATAGGGCTCTAGCCTATTATTAAGCACTACGATGGTGCGTTTCTTTACTGTTACCAAGTTATTTACCAGAGAGGGTATAGCAGTTACTAGGTAAAGCCCTGTCTATATTTTTGAGAGTTTATGCTTTCGAGTTTCGTTCCTCAGTAGGATTTTATCTCCTATATGAATTATGAGGGGCCCTGCAGTTTTTTCATAATGTGCCTTGGATTTCTGTTTATTAACCAATAAATTAGGCCATAGGTCATTAGGCTATTTCGGTTCCGAAAAATCAAGGACTTGCAAAGCTTCCTTGGCATTGCATAGTATTTTCGAAAATTTGTGCCTAAATATTTGCAAATCGCGAAACCCTTGCCAAGCTCGGCAAGGCGCGTTCTTAACCCGTTGCGGTCACCGGGGGTCCAAAAGATCCCAGGAGTGGGTCTCAATCGAAATTTTTTAAATTTTTTTCCAAGTCAAACGTTAATTTTAGATTAGTAAACAATTGGATCTTGTAAAGAAGGCCTTTTTATATGTCCATAAATTTTTATGAGCTAAGGCTAAGAATTTGATAAACAGTAAAAGATTTCCCTCGTGGGGTCCCACGTTATTATTTGGAGGTGTGACCGCAACGGGTTAAGAGTCAGGTTGTGTGGAGAACCGGTCCTTAAACTATTTCACCCCTCACTGTAGAGACAATCATACACCGACGTAAACAAGTGTGGTATTGCTGCAGAAGCACTTTAACAACGGCCAATTTCATCCTGTTTTCTACTTAAGTTTAAAATTTCGAAAAGTGAGCAAAACTATAGCACCTATAATCTTGAAGTCCTCGCCATCATAAAAGCTCTTAAACTGAGAACCTATCTCCTTAGGTTGAAATTCGAGATATACACTGACTGCCAGGTTTTTCAGTTGGCTATGAAGAGGCAAGAGCTGTACAGTCGAGTAGCGAGATGGGCTCTGTGCCCAACTTGCTGGGCAGGAATATTTTATTATATTCCAAAACTCGCAAAGGCGGCTGATGAAAGGCGGCTGATGAAAGGCGGCATACCGATCATTCGAGTCTTGACCTTACAAAGTCAACGTCATCGGGAGAAGTTATACAAAAGCTCGATCTGCAAAGTGAAGTCTTCGGCAATCCTCATAGGATAATAACAGATCGTGGAGGCGCTTTCACCTACAGTGCGTTTCACGAATATTGTAATATTAGGAAAATAAGCCGGAGTTCTTAGAGAAAATGGGAAGGCAGAACGCGTAAATCAGGTGATTATCTCGATCTTATCCAAACTGTCCGTAAATGAGCACCAAAAGTGCTATAAAAATATTCCTCGAATTCAGAAAATCATCAAATCTAGAAAGTCAAGGTCTACAAACTAAACTCCCTTCGAGCTGATGTTGGGTGTCTCTATGTATAAAGAAGATGATTTGGAACTAGCGAAATTGTTAGAGAAGGAATTAATGTTGGACTTCGATAGAACGAGACAGGAGATGGGAAACGAAATTGTGTTGCGATATAGAGGCTTCGAGAAGAAAATTGAAAAGCCTATAACCGGAAAAGAAAACCGGAAGGGCAATATATGTTAATGTTCATGATCTAGTAGCAATAAAAACGATTCAATTTGGGCCAGGTTTGAAGCTGTTTTCAAAAGTTCTTGGGCCATATGAGGTAACAAATGTTAATGGAAGAGATCGCTACAACGTCTCAAATGTCAGAAATCATGAAGGGTCTAATAATACGTCGTCATCAGCGGAATTCATGAAGCTTTGAAGGGCAATGATGACGTTGAAAATGGATCGTCTGGGACAATCGAAGACCAGGATAGCCGGATGTAGGAATTTGATCTCAAATAGGCAATTACGCCGATCTAATTTCGATGCACTCGCGCTTGCACTTTGCTGTGAGCTGATTTTGTTGTGGATGAAACTGGTGTGTACAGGGAACGCTAGAGCTTTCAACAGTGACTCCGAATCGTCAGTGCGTTAGCTCTGGGCCTTATTATATTACATGACGCTTGAGTTTTCATAGTCACCGTTTTTTAAGTTCTTAGGCCTTGCATTATTTAAGGTGGATATGGGAGATTTCATGAGAGATCCAACGGCATTTCTTACATCCCTTTATAGGGCGCAAACTTTGCGTCGCCGCTTCATTGTGCGGATCACGTTTTCCCGTGGTTACTTCCCGAGATTTTTTTGCAAGGGTTGGTCTATTAAGGCTACTGTTCTTTGACTCAATTTTGGGAATAACGGAACTATTGAGAAGTTTTGAAATTCAAGTTAGTCAACTCTTGACTAACTAAGATTTCTCCGCATACCCGCTTTTTTTTCAACAAATTAAATAAATGCTCTAGACTTACAGCTATGTGTGGTTGCCGGCTAAGTGTGATCCCGCTGCATAGACGAAGTCCTGATGTTTCAGGGGAGTTGGTGTCCAATGAAATTGATCGCGCTGGTAGGGTCTCACGTTGTGTGCCGCGGGTAATGGTGTCTCTCGGTGGACATTGCGGAGGTTCTGGGTCCCTCGGCTACGATTGCCATGTTGTTGAGTCCCACAAACATGATGTGGTTGGCTCCCTTATTGTCTGCTGATTCTTTCAAGCCTCTTCGGGCATTCATGAAAGTGGGCCCTAAAAATTCCACCGTGAATGCCTTTTTGCGGCATTATTCAAACAGGGTAACCGTCTGCGTTGGGTTTTTATATAAAAATATTCCTGATGCCGGACTCCGGTAAAGGTGTCTTGCCCAGTATTTAACATAAAATTGAGCTCCTTGTTGTTCATAAGATTAAACATTTTCAAGCTCTTACAGTTATGGAGGAGGTTGGTGGGATTCGATGTAAATGGAATCGGGAACCGGGTAAAGCGTGTAAGAATAGACGAAATTAGAATATTTAACTGCAGTGCTATTATTAAAGTTTGGAAAAACTCCCATTTTAAAATGCCAGTTGGAGTTAGGGTTATTGGGTTTGAGAGTGGGAGGCAGGAGAGAGGCACGAGAAGATTGGTGGCTAAGTTTGGTTGGCTTACTTAAAGCGGCAGAGGTGGGCTTATACTTGTGAGGAATTCGATTAGTAATTGTGGGTGTGGATAGAAAATGATTACTAGGTTTAGTATTATTTAAGATTTTAGTGTTAGACCTAAGTAGAAGTTGAGTATTACTAAGCTTAATGTTTATTTTCGAGTTATCAATATTGAGAATAGGTTTAGTAATACTAGGTTTAGGTATTAGGACTAGATTTAGAATTAGATTTTATATTTTCTATGAACGCATGAAATTTAACGATTTTAGCTACACATTTCATAATATGGACATTACCCTAGTTGAGTTTGTTGGAGAACAGCCAAGCGTACCGGGCTGGAATGTTGACAATAAATTTGGATGTGTTGTGAGAAATATTGTAGTAGATGTAGGGAGCTTCTGACAATTGGATGGGGTGAAGGCAAAAATTACCCAAAAGAATTTACAAATACAAGGATTGTCGACTTCTTGGGAGGCTGTTTTAATGAGAAACAGGGATTGCGGTCTCCTAGTTTCAAGAGCCATTGATTCCAATTGGTTACTATCCAGTTAATCCCAAACATTTGTATAGTTGGAGCGGGATGGTGTGAAACGTAGGTTGAGCGCGTTAATAGAACAAAGGCTGGAGACACTGAGTTGACAAAGGGGTAATTTAAGTGTGGGAGGTGTGTTGTATGATTGTGATTCTAGATTAAAGCAATTAACTCCAATACTGATTTAAAGTCCTCGACGATATCACTAAAAGCACGCCGAGTAGATGATATCTCAGTTGTTATAATATGTACAAATATTACTAATCGCATTAGATAGAAAAGAGGAAGGTTGTATCGACAATACGTAGAGGATTTGAGATCAGGGATGGAAGCTCAGCAATTACCTTAGAAGATCTGTACAAATTTTCTTTGATTTCACTGTGGTACACGTTCAATGCTTCAATTAAAATATTACTAGACACGAGAAAGGATTTTTGATTTGTGCACACATCACAATGAAGTTTGTTTAATTTTTGGTCGATTACTGGAACATTGTCAATAGAAGAATTACGCGCAGAAAATTTTTTTCCAAGTGACTTGAATTTAACATTGATTACTTCACGCATGTTTTCCACTCGTTCTGTTATATCATAAAGTCCGATAACTGCGTCCTGCTTAAAGTTCTTAAGTCTCTTTTGTTGCTTAGTAAATCGAGATTTTATATGGATTCATTATTATATTTGATTGCAAGCATCACATGTGATAACGATACTTTTTTATATTCATTACAACAAGAAATGAAGATAATAGCTATAGAGGCGGGGTGGAAAGATTTGTCGTAAAGCTCCTTACTGGTCACTCATTCAGTGGTGAAGTCGGTGATTGGACAATTATTGCTGGCACAGGACTTATCCATATTATATACAAAACACAATCGGTGACGGTCAGGCGGGAATAACGTAAAGACGGAAGTTAATGTGGACGTGTATAACGCTGAGATGCACAAAAATTGCCGGTAAAAGTTAGTAAAGAAAAACCGGAAGAAAACCAGAAGGTGATAAGAAGGTAAACATTTTGCAGAGAGCTAGTAAAAGCGTGCACAATAATATGAAGTTTAAATCAACCAAAAATATGAAATTTACTTTCCCCTAGGTCTTTAGCTCGAACGTATAACACTGCTGCGTACGCATTGGTTGAATCGTCACAGAAACCATAAATTTCAACATTCTCTCCAGATGTCAGTTCCTATCTGCGAATTTGTATTTTTTCGGGTTCTTTTAACTTTACTATAGGCTGCAAATCATCAATCATTTATCCTGTTCAGGTATGTTTGCCAATAATTTTATTTTATTCGATGCCCACTTGCTCAAATTGTTTGCTGTTCTTAGTGGACCCACAAGGTAAATTTGGAGTTCCATTGCCATCTTGATGTTCCCTGAGACGGTTAACAAGTCATCAACATACAAATCATCTTGAGCCACTTGCTGTAGCGTGTGAACTGCGAAGTATGGCGCCGAAGTTGTTTCGAATGTGACTGTCTTGAGGCGATAGTCACGAATGGGATCATCTGGTTTGCTACGCTAGAGGATTCGTTGACGATCAACGTGGTGATCAGGATCTCAAATCTGTATGTACATCTTTTCCATGACATGAAATCATCTTGCAGAGTTGGTCAAATCAACAAGAGATGACAAGTTGAATGAGATTTTGAGTGAGATGCTTCCTTATATACTGCATGATGAGGCAGGTAATTATGGACACTTTCTTTGATGTCGTTTTCTAAATGCATATATTTTCCAGGGCTCTATGTGTCAAAGAACTAAATACTCCTCTGCGCATATGGAGTATTCTGTTCGCATTTGCGGCGATCTTTAGAACAAAACCTATATGCCCTTGATTTGAACGACCGCAGTGTTCCTTGAAGGTCTTAATTTAGCCAAGGTTTCCGTTTGAAGCTGTAAGTGTACCATATATTTTCCGTCTTTGACTCTGGTAGCGGTCCTTTCGTAATGCTATTTACAAGCTTTCTTTTTCAATCAATGTTCGTTTGGTGGAATTCTTGGGAGTTGGTAGTGATAGAACGCAACGGCATTTCCTTGCAGGGACGTTTTTATATTTTATCTGGCACAATCCAACCGAAAATTTTGTTTTGCGCGATGGAATTTCCTTTAGGAACGAATTTTATACCAGCGAGTAAGATTTTACAAAAAACAAGGAATCGGCTAGATTAAGATTAGTGTGGTCATGTCAGGAATTATTTTTTGAATCGGCAATATATTGGTTAAGTTTTTTAAGACTAAGGCTTTGCAGGTGAGGGTATTTCTTTGCGGTACCGTTTGGGGCATTTTCGTGATATTACAATGTGCCGGAATTTTTTCTAAATTAAGTTTTTTTCGCAATAGACTCAGTCAACAACGAAGCTTGCGATCGCTGGTCTACAGTGATTTGTAGGCCGGTTCCGGATATTATTTTCACTAACGCGCTGGCTTGTAAAACTTCGTTGCTAAGCACTCCCAACATGTAGTTTACCACAAGTGGAATACATTTTTAGTGTTGTGCGAAATTCCCGTCGTCGACCAACATATTGTTCCCAGGCTTCTTGGTATCTAAGGACAATCTTTTGCTGACAATGTGGGTTAAGATTACGTCCCATACATCAGTGTTGATACCACGATTTTTGGGAGCATAAACATCCGCAGTCCAATGGGCTTATTGAGCGATATCATCGCACCGTTAAAGCTGCCCTCATGTGTGATGCTCCTAATTCTTGTACATAAATTTTACCACCAGTTCTTTTTGGTCTTCGTACCTGATTCAAAGATTACCTCAAGCACAGCACAGCTTCTGTATGGTACAGAACTTCGTATGCCGGGTGAATTTTTCATCACTGAAGATCTGCCTGCTTATCAAAACTTATTTTAGAAAAGTTCCGGGGATTCATGGGAAAAGTAAGACACCACATTAAATTTCATTTCACCATACTAAGGATTTATATACATGTTCTCACGTGCATCCATCCATCCATTTCACTCTGGACCTAATAGAGTAATCAGAAGGGTGGACGATCGTGTTTTCATTTTTGATATTAATGGGGTTGAATAATCAATTGTCAATTGATCGTCTGAAGCCTGCTTTTATTGCAAAGTCAGATACACGCAACCTACAATCACCAGACCATCGTCATCATCAGGATGCATGGTCTTCATTTGATTTGGATCAACCAATCCACACGTACAAAAATAAGAAGAGAGTATCGTTTCCTTCCTCCCTGATTCAGGACACTGGAGGGAGGGTGGATGTGGGGGTATCGACTCCGACACCAAATCAATGGCGCGATGGTAGCGCCAGGAGTGAGACGGGTCGTCGCGAACGGAAGTTGCTTGGAGTCCCACGTTAGACATGAGGGGAGTTGCGTGTCTTTTTCCAGCTAACAAAATATTCTATATAAGAGATATACTGTGCAATTAGCTAGTTTAATAGACTCTTTAATAAGCATTATTATTATTAAGCAGTTCATCGCGCTAATAGCCCCCGTAGTTGCCTTTTATTTCTTCTGCTGTGTTCTTGTTGATGTTGTTTACCTTGGTAAGTTTCGTATTCCCGATAAGATGTTATTTATGCTTCTTACTGATATTACCATTAAGTGATAACAACCATGTTAATGGAGCTCAGTAGTTGTGATAATATGTCTTGTGGGTAGTGTCATGTTCGAATCATTGCGGAGATATCAAATTCTGGAGGAATGAGGATGCGAAGAGCGTTGTAGGACGCCGCCGGTAAAGTGTTAAATTATTGAACTGCTATTTTGTGATTACTGAGCAGAATCAGTGTAATAATTTTTTCACATTTACGTAAGGGAATTTAAATTAATAATTTTAACATGAATAAATAAAAAGCAACAGTCTCCATTTATGTTCAATGAAATTACATCGAATGCAAAATCAAATACATGATGCATGTACGCATTTTTGAATTGGACATAACTCTAAGGAGCGCGACACTCCTTAAGGAGGAAAATTTACTGTTATAAAAACTAAATCGGAGTGCGTAATTACTTTATTTACGAACAGTGTAAGGGACTATAAATAAATATGGTCGTTGCCGAAAAGGAAATATTTGAATTTAACGGCTGGTTGTGTTATATGCTACGAGATAAGATTGAACATGAAATCATAAAAAAAATAGATAAATAAATAACAATCAATAAATAACAATTTTCCAACAATAAACTTCTATAATGTCATGATTACAAGAAGGGTAACTAGATGGAGTGTGTTTAAGTTTTTTAGTAATTTTAATATGATTTTTTATTATTTGCATGTATAGATTATGTTAAATTACTATGAATAGTTTTACTAATGTTAAGTTGAGTAAACTTTAAAAAGTTTTCCACATTCTTCAAGTTCTCTTTTCCACTTATTGCTTCTTTTATTATGTGCATTATCAGAGTGTTATGCAAGACCGGATGTCCGGGTTGTTTTTTGTTGCTATGTATATTGTGGCAGTTTTGCTTCTAATTTTTTAGAAGTTTTGATGCCTTCTTTAAGAATATAGCCATTAGTGTACATTTTCTGTAGTTTATAGGCTTGGAAATATTATCATATATAGAAAATCATATAGGCGTTTTATTTGGAAACTTTTCTAATTGCTTCACTCATAAGATTTATGTATGGTACAAGTCGAAATATGTGTTTTAAGCCAGAGACAGTTATTTATTTATTTTTTTGTATTATATTTGACCAGATTCCTTTTTTCGTAATTGTGTTGCATATGTTAGCTAAGTAATCATGTCTAATGCGATTATATATTTTCTCATTGACCTTTCCTTGAGCTTTGATTTTTGTATTTCTCGATTGGTTGGAAAAATAATTAAAATTTTGTTGGAATTTGCGATATCGAATATATTTCATAGTTTGGTAGTGTGTTCTAATTGAGCCGTTTTCTTTAAAAGTGGTGTGAGTCCATTTTATATTATATGCAGATAGTTAAGGGTTTGTATTTGAATAGTTTGAAAAATATTGGTATATGTTAATACCGTTAGTTTATGTTTTTTAAATATTAAATTAAGTTTATAATGTGATAGTTTTAAAAGTATTAGTTAAAAGAAATTTATACTTTTTATGACCTCAAATGGGCTTACACCATTTTCAAAGTCAACAAAATGTGAAAATCATACATTTATGAATTAAATATGGGATTTCAATTGAATCAAACTAATTTTTTATTAAATATGTCAAAAAAAAAAAATAAAAAAGCTTTGTTTCAATATTTCTTTAGGTAATGCCATTTAAATTACTTTAATTCCAACTTTATATTAATATGTGCTATTTTTAATCTTTTTCATTATGAGGAAGTTTTTGAAAATAGTCATGATGACAAAAATCATGAAAACATTGAAGGATTTTTTGGGAACTGTTTATAGATAAAAAGCTCATAGCAGATTGCATTCATTGTTATCATTACTAACTTTTTGTCAGAAATGGACTTACACCACTTTCAAAAAAAACGGCTCAATTATTTTTACATCCAGGAATTATATTGTAAATTTTTTCTATAATTCCGCAGTTTAGTGAGGATTTTGCTAAGAATTTCTAAAAATTTTCTTTCAAAGTCGTAAAGTATTGTCCATAATATGTGGTTTAGGTATTTTTAAATGAATGCCGGTTTTTCCTTAAATGTTCTCAGTCCTGTGATCTAATGTTAATTCAGCTAATTAAGAAGGTGGATTTCCCATTTCCAAACGTGTTTTCTGTTTATAAAATTTATTTTTATAAGGTAAGTAGTTGCATTCAATAACGTAACGTAACGTATGTTTGAATAAATATTTGTCGATTTCCTTAATGTTATAATAATATTATTATTATTATTTACTTCCAATTATTTCCAATGTAAAGCCAGTATACACATTTGTGTGAGGCGATTCTATGTCAAAAGAATATGTTATTAAGTTTCAGAGTTGCTTTCCTAATAGAATTTAAAAGGTTATCTGTAAGCTTATATTGGCCCTATTTAGCTGCTTTAAGTTGTGTGTTAGGCTTATGAATATGTCTTAAATTGTAAAAGAGGAAATTTATGGCTATGTCTATGAATTATTATTTTTTAAATTTACGTATAGAGTGCTTTTCAGACCCAAAACTAGTTTAAGGGTGGGCCATCGGCTGGTTTCTTTTTAAAAATGCTATAAAATAAACACTGTTAACTCTTTTTCAAAGTTTGTTATGGTATATAATTTCGTTGAAATGGTTGCCTCGACTGGCTTGGCCAGCGATGGTTTGGAACTCTTTTTCACGAATAGCTCTATTGCGCTTAAGTGATTGAATCGCTGCTGGATTGTCATTATAACATCGATCTTTAACGACGCCCCATAGAAGAAAAGTCCAACGGGATCAAATTATACGCGGATGGTGCATTATTTCAATCAAAATTTCTTTTCCAAATTCGCACTGTTACGGCAACACAGCACTCACTTTGGAAATAAGTTTTCAATATTTCCCAATCTATTCATTTCGTACCGCCGAAATATGTGTGTTTTTGTTAAGTTTTTGAACATGATGGAGCTGTTTGTGTCAACAAGAAACCAGCCGTAGATCCAGTTATTTCTTTTGTAAATTTAGTAGTGGGTTGATATGAAAATGTTCTCGTTATGTCGCAGCAGGTGGTCAGTTTTATTGGTTTTGTGTTGCTATATGTGTTTAAGAATTGGTTTCAACGTTTTAGTTGACTCGGGGAAAGAATATTTCAACGCTTAAAACTACCCTTCTACCCAGAAAAAAAATGTTAAGAAATTTATTTTCATTGCATGTTTATACATTCTGACATTAAGAATTTTGGGTGCGGTTCAAACTTCAGTTCAAATTGGAAGGTCGTTTCACTCTAATAATGTCCACTTCCCGTATAAATGTATGGTTTATGAGTAAAAATATGTTTGTTTGTGCACTTGTATCTTGGAAAGTATTCCTTCCCGATGTTTATATAACATACGTATATATAATATCTATATGTACATATGAATATATACAGGCAAAACTCCTTATCACGGTTCCCACATTTGCGATTTCAGTAATCGCAGAGAAAAAAAAATGTAACTATTTTCTGTACTCGCGGCTGAGAATTTCATTATTTGCGGATTCGAAACTAAAGAAGACAAGTATGTACACATTTTGATATTATGTAGTGCTGGAAAAATGTCTACATTGCAAAGTATATTGTTTGCATAAAAGAATCATTGCAGGAGCTGAACCAATCCGCATTGAAGGTATGCTGGAAAAAACTGTGACCTGCTGTAACTGTGGATAATAACTAAGACTCCATGCAAATTCAGGGATAAACTGGAAGCATTGCTCTAATCGTGAATGACGTAGGACGATATGGTTTTGAACAGGTAGAATTGATTGACATTCAATAGTTGCTTGAATTACAGGGTGAAATTTTAACTGAAATGGACTTGGAGGAAATGAAAACCAAATCCAATGAAGAAGAAGTCACATGCAGTATGGAAAAGGTGACAATAAACTTAAATAATCTGAATGAAAGGCTAACGATCCTTCTGATTTTTTTTGTAAAAATTGACCATCTATGGAAAGAAGCCTTGTTTTTAAAAGGAAAATTGACCATGCCATTGAGTCCTTTTAAAAGCCTCGAAACAAGAAAAGCTTACTAAATTCTACAAAACGAGCACAATGCGTTCTAGCGTACCCCACCCCGTTTTCGCGTAAGCCCAACCACATTTGCGCTGGTGAAATCTCTCCAGGCGGGAAGTAGAGTCTTTTACATTAAAGACACCTTTTAAGGGTTTATGGTCTGTTAGACCGTGAATTTTCTGCCTTCAAGGTAGCATTAAAAGTTCTTTGTAACCCAGACTATCGCCAATAACTCCCTTTCTATTGTGATGTAATTTCTTTCAGCCTTGTTAAGACTTTCACTTACATATGCAATCGGTTGCTCCTTCCCAATTTCTCCCTGTCAGAGCACTGCTCCAATCGCTTCGCTACTGGTGTCAGTAGTTAAATTGAAGGGCTCATTAAAATCTTAGTAGATTAATAAAGGTAGAAAAATTAGAGATTTCTTGATAGTTTGAAATGCCTCATGGCATAATAAGCAAAACATTCAAGGCCTTGTGGTCCTGTCAGCACATAGTTCATAAGTGTTGAAACGTTTCGGGGGCTCCTTTAAACCCGAATGGCATGAACTCGTAGTGTCGGTAATTTGTACTGAAAGGCGTTTTAGCTCGATGTTTGGAGTTGACTAACACCTGATGATAGCTACTGGCTAAATCAAGGATGCTGAAATATTTCGAGTGTCCCAATTGATCGAGAATGTCCTCTAGTCTAGGGAGTGTCAGAGCGTCGCCTATAGTTTTCTTGTTTAATTTACGAAAATCGACTACTACTCTCCTTCTTGGGGACTAACAGAAGGGATGAAGGGGTCTACTTGGCTGCACAATATTATTGTCTAACATTTCTTTCAGCTGCTCATTTATGACCGGGCACTGTATCTTTGGTAACCGGTACATTTTTTGATTTATAGGTGTTTGATTTTGCACCAACTGGATTTTGTGCGTGATGGCCTTGGTATAAGTTAGCTTATCACCTTTAAGAAGGAAAATATCTGCATACTCTCGGCAAAGTTCAGATATTGAGGCCTTCTCATTAAATTCTTAGAATGGGATTCAGCTGGAGTTCTTGCTCTAACCTGATTAGACGGTTGCCACTTTCGGTATATTCTCCCTCGTCTGAGCATGAATACCGGAAATTTTGGAGGAGGTTAATCTTTTCCTCTGGATATTTTTTGGGGTTCTTTGCCACTGATGGTGTGTGATGTCCGAGTTTGCATTAGGCATTCGTGAGCATATTTATTTTGGCTCTTTTGCCTTTTATTGCTTTTAACACCGTGTATGGACATTGGGGGTTTCTTGGGAGACCCGTAAGCGTCGCATGTGAGTTGAGAAAGGGCGGGATGTTGGACTTTTCACAAGTGACTCGCAACTATCGCTAATTATCCTTTCTCGAGCTATTTCCTTGCTATCACGTCGGGGCGAATTTGAATTTCCCCATTTTGTAACACGGGAGCTCTTCAATCTCTGCGAAGAGTCTTGTTTTGGTGACAGTGGTGTAGTGGAGTAAATTAACTCTAAATCTAAGTTGTTCAGTTCTACTCATGAATTGCTCGCATTGAGGAGGCCAATCGCAACTTCATTGTTTGAAGGTGAAGTGCAATTCGCCAGGAAGATTCCCCCGCTTTTCTCTTGAGATAAGCAGAGCATTTCTTCCTGCAGCTACAATGGGATTTTCGCTATCATCTACGCCCGAGCAGGTATGCATATTGGTGCAGTTAATCTCACCTTCTGCTGCCTGTATACAATCATCTCTGATGAATTTAGCTGTTCTTCCCCATCGCTTTCCCCAGGATCCTTTTAAGCCCTGCTAGCCACACCTTTTGGTATTTCAGGGGCACTACAGGTTGCCAGAGCCTTTTTTATGGGTTCGTGTTCTAGTGCCGTCGTACCTTTGGGTGTTTCCGGCACACTACAGTTTGGCGGAGCCGTTTTTATGGGAACCGCTCTGTCTTCCAGTGTTTGCTTTTCGACTGCTTCTTCGGGTCGCGATTTTTCTAGATGGTGTTCGAATGGAATTATAAATTCCTTCTTATTGCTTGCCGTGCGAGGAAAGCGTAATTGTCGATTAGGATCCTCAATATCACAATTTTTTAATAGGAAATCGTTTCCTATCAATCCGTCTCCCATTATTTCACTTTTATTGGGAATTACTTGGAATTTGCAGGCAATCTTTTGGCCGTTTATCATAACCCTTTGCAAGCTCCCAAGGTTCTTTCCATTCCGCAGAGTGTGCTGATTGCACCGGACTCTCTCGTGTCGATACATTTTGGATTTTTTTAATGTCTGTTCTTTTAACAGACAAATCTCAGCGCCGGTATCCACTATCAGTTCGGTTTTGCCGTTCACGCTTATGTCTAATGGAATTTGAACTGACGGGACCCAGTATTCAGGCTGCTGGGAGTACCTTGCATTTGTGGTCTGGGGCTTAGAGTCGGATCAGGGATTTTGGACTCGGCTGTCCCCATTTCCCTGACTCTTTAACCATTTATTTTTATTTCAATATGATGTAAATAGTTTTACATTTCTGTCGACCCAAGTTCAGTAAAGTTTAAACTTTCTGTTGCTTTTTGAAAGCTTGAAAGAAGCACAATTAAAGCTACAAAGAGCTCAAAGTTGACATTTTCTTATGTTTGATAACTCTAATTATCAGTCTTTATTTAATACATAAAGTGTTTTTAAAATTGCACCATGAATTTCCAACTTATTCCAATATTATCATATATATTTTAAATTAAAGATTATTCTGCACTAACTAACTTTGTGATTTTCCAAATATAATTTCATATCGCAAGGGCCTGCGAAAAAGTTTTTTCGCAATTACACAAAAACTTTTAGGAGTGATTATTAGCCTTCTTTCTGCAACATCAAATGATGACATAAAAAACTCTCAATTAACATTACACCACTCAACATTACATATTCAACGTTCTAATTGAATTATATCGTCGAGTTTCAGAAATTTGCACCATAAGTAAAATCACCTGAGCAATAATTAGCAGATCTCAAATTGTTAAAGAAAATTTTACTTTGCATGAAATATCTGCCACGTTAATAATAAAAAAAAAGGAGAAAATAACACAATTTCGGTGGAGACTTATTTACAATTAAGACCGAAATTTTTATAACGTTAATAAATTAAGTCATACTTGCTAAAACTAAAACATTTAATATACCAAAACTTGATTTCTTCATGAACCCGAAGGCATAACAATAAAATAAATAGAAATAAAGTCTAATTCTGCTTGCACAACAAACAGGGTGAGATAATACGTCCATGTTAGAATTTACCTTTAGTCGCAAATGAATTTAAAGTACTCCGTGCTGAAGTAATATCGGTGTACTACGAAGACCGTAAGCCAATTTAGCTTGATTTACACTACAGAAACATATCTATAGCTCTATCCCGCGGGAAATCGGTTCTAACGAGCTAAAATATGTAATATCTGGTAAGATTGACTTCCTGGCGAAAGACAAGTCTTAAATTTCAATTGGCTGGCACTATGACACTATTTTGATGATTCCAGATATTCTGGCTTTCTAGCGAGATAAAAAAATTTTGAAATCCAATCCCCAGAAAGGAAACTTTTTAGTATTTTTCTTGAATACTCAACATTTTCTCAAACACTTAGATTGTCTGCTTGATTAATTTTGGCTTTCTTATACGGAAAGATTTCCAAATCGAAGATGTTGATTTTTAAAGCTGCTGAAAATATCACTCTTTTGCGGGAACCACTCTCAAAGCTCGAAAAATGAACTAAACTGCGTATTTGTAAATCGTAGGTAGTACCCGATAGTTCAATGCAGAATGAACTGCTTTTAATCACTTTTGGTTTTACACATTTAAATAAACTGCTGCTAGTAAGCTAAAAAAACAATGAAAATTGATGAAATCGAAAATCTTTTATTCTATTCACTCTAAGTCTATGAAAGTATATTCAGGGATCAAGTTCTCAATTGATGTATTTAGAAACTTTAGGCAATTTGAGAATATGCATTCCATTTTCATAAAAATTACTCATATTTATACTTTTACTCTTATAATTATTATTCTTATCATCTGCAATTTTACTTACTTAAAGTACAAATATGAATTGGAAGAGAATATGTATATTCTAATATTTTTAAAATGTAAATAATAAAAATCTCAAGATATTGGAGCAAATTAAAAATAAGCAAAATAAAGGAAGTGTTCTACAATTTTTCAACACATACGATCACGAAATTTCTTACTTCCGACCAATCATACTGCCGCCAGTTCATAGCTTACCTTGTTATTTGTCAATCATTATTTTTATCGCATCGAAAATTTGTTTTTCTCTCCTGGATTCCTCTCACGCGTAATGTTATATGTACAGTCATTTCTAAGTGCTTCAGAATTAGCCAACTGCAGTTTCCTACATAAGCGTGGACTTCTTTGGCATATTTTCGTAGTTGATGGACGCTACAATGATAGTAATTGATAGTATAACAGTACGAATCAATCATTTTAGAAAGGCCTTGCTCTATGTGTGAAGGAGCGCCACAGGAGCCAATCTTACAATCATATATCCGCATTTCTATTTGAAATAATACTTATACGATAAACTGAATACAGTCGATTTGAGTGACTAAAGTCGCACGAAATAACATCTTCGGGAAAAATTAATAGCACACTACAGAAATTAATAACACAGAAGGAAAATGAAAATAAAAGTATGGCATGTTGAATGAAAATAGAATAATATAAAAACGTTTCACTAAGCCAATAAGTTCTTTAAAGAGAAAGAGCTGTTGATGTGAATTATTGCAACCAAAGATTTACGTACGAAGGTAACTTCGAGAGCAAAAGAAAAACAAAATTAAGAAAAGTTTCAGGTGTTAAGAACAGGGAAAAGAAGTTAATATAAGTAAAGTTAAAGGTTAAGGAAATACAGACGTGAAGAAAGGAATGTGAGTTTATGACATTATTAATTTAGGACGACGTTCGGTACACTACAGAAGAAAGTTTAAGTCAGTGAAGTGCCTTCATTCACATCTAATGCAGAGCAGTTAAAGTTCATCACAGGAAAATGAAATGAAGTAGATCAAGAAAATGGTGGTTGTTCAAAATTGGCATTAATTTTCAATTAGTATTTCTGTCGTCACTGATGATAACTTCTGTCACGATGTCATTTCGTTAAATGAAAATGAATGATTCATTCGTACCATCTCGCTTGAGAAACATCAATAATCGCCAAATTACTCATAAGGTTCTCACTCAATTAAAAACAATATACATTCAGTAACACTAAAAAGAAATTCTGTGATTCTTTTCTTCATTTTTGTGTGCAGAAAGAACTATTTTTTGTAACACTCGCGCCTTAACATCCCCAGCCATGTTGACGCCTGTTTTGTTTGGTGTAATCATTACTGTCGTGAATAATCTTATGTTCATTAAATTCATATAACTTGGTGCTCAGCGACAGTAACTAGACAATTACTAACAATTGAATTCATTATTAAAACTACTGTAGCACTCACAATCATTAGCATAGAAGGATACTCACTTCGGTGCTTATATATGATGAATGTGACAATACTGTTGCTCAATAAATAAGTGTTATTGTTATTTCTGAGTTAATTCAAGCCTTGCCTTGAGTCATGGCATTGATTTCCTCCCCTGGAGTCCCAAAACAAAAATCTCAATCATTACTGCTCCTTCGAGCAGGATTCAAAGTTAAATTACAGCTATTGGTCAGCGTATCAAGCAAGCTCAATTCATATTAAACAATCAGTGATGATCATTCAGTGCAGTGACACCCCCATTAACAATCTTAATTACATTATGTGATACTTAGTGCTTAAATTGTTTCTTATTGGCACTCATCGCATACGCATCGCGCCATGTGCACGTAAAAAAATTTTCAACAAGGACACGCAATTGTAATCAGTGCAACTTAAGTCACTCACCAAGATGTCGGACACTGAGACCAATCCACACAAGTCTGTCGACTCCAAGGACGGATCATCATCAATCATATCCACGACACTCGAAATTTCAAAACTTACTGTTAGTTCGGAGCAGAGCAATCCTGAAACACCAACATAAGGAGAAGTGGTACCTAAAGTATCACTTAAGGATCCTCCACCTGGGGATCCACCAAAACAAAGACGTGCTCGCTGACCGTCTCCAGTTGTTTTGCAACTTCAAATAGCATTCAAGAATTATTTAACCAAATCTTTTCTCTACTCACTCACTAACAACGCTAATTCAATCGCTCTTGGCGATCTATACTTATTTGATACTCAAGTTGATGGTATACATCAATCATTCGAAATTGGGCACTCATACTTTGAAACAACGTGGCCTGCAACACTCATTGATCACTCATATTTCACTGACAACACATATGAGATAGAAAGAAAGTCCGTAGGACAATTCAAACTTCTTGCTGCCAATATTAAGGCTTCATTCGATATTCTAGTCGAAACGCGTGCAATCATTTCTGATATACAACCATATAATATAACATTCACGGTTGCCAAAATCGTCCCTTCCATCATACTCTGGGGATTCCTCAACCTGGTTGTCTTTCAAGGACCATTTCACATTACGTGTGTTATTTACGCTCAAGCCTTACTGGAAAGGCATTCGTCTCAATTTAAAATTTGCCACTCACCAACGATGCGTTTGCATTGCATGGAAGAGACTCATGCCTAGATTCTAGAATAAACGAAAACGGATCACTGCTCAAAGAGAGAAGATCTTCAGCAATCTTGCAAACGTTAAAAGGACTTCAACTAAAGCAGCGACACTCACAGCACTCATTGACAGTGCACTCAACACAATCAAGATCCTTGGCCAATCAACCAACAACTGGGACACCTCTCACTTGTCATTTTGATCGAGTAACAAGGGAGAAGTGAGAAACTCATTTTGGTGACATTTCAGAGATGCCCTCTTATAATCACTTGACTTATTCAGAATCAGAACGCTGAAAAATTTCGAACCAATCTCTCCATCAGAGTATGAAAAAATAACTCAACATTGCGCCATTCATCACGTCGCTCAGTCTCACTCACCACCACTAGCCACCCAACGATCGACTCAGAGCAATAAATGTTATTGTGACTATTGCCACTCAACTCACTTCACTATCTTTTGTAGCCATTTCAGAGTATTATCACCTCAAGAACGACGGAGACTGACGGAGACAGCACATCAGTTAACTCTGCTAGCAACAGCAAAGATTCAGATTCAATGTTCAACTGCCACTCATGAAGCTAGAGCACTCATTGATCCTGGCACTGAACGACTCTCAGATCAACAGAAGCACTTGTATGTGACATTCAATCAATTAATTCAACTAGATCAGTCATTATACGTGTAAGCAAACCTCGTGTTACCCTCTGCACACAAAGCGTGAACACTTTCTCCTAAAACAGTTCTAAGTTACTAGTTCTAAGACTCACTTGGATGAAGTACAATAAAATATTATGAAGTAATTCGGGCTTTCATTATATCACAATACGTGCTCATGTTCTCAAGAACCTCACCACTTGTTTACCAACACTCAATCACCACTCATCTGAAAAAGGATGGTCTGACCTTAAAGTGTTGCTATTGGCAGACTCGTCGTATCTAATGTCACACGATTGACATCAAAGCTATAGCCAACCATTACGGCCAGA
The DNA here is from genome assembly GCA_001932985.1 of Proctacanthus coquilletti. Taxonomy (NCBI): domain Eukaryota; kingdom Metazoa; phylum Arthropoda; class Insecta; order Diptera; family Asilidae; genus Proctacanthus; species Proctacanthus coquilletti. The sequence continues at coordinate 84,460 of MNCL01000254.1, forward strand.
TCATCAAGCCCATCATCAAGAGTGTGAGACTCATTTCATTTCAATCGACACATTAACGAGTTCCTTCGGATCGATACATAGTTCGAATTTTATTCAAATTATTTGCCACCTCACTTAGTGACGTAGTCATATCAAACGGCATACAGATACCTTCAACGTTAACTACAATGACTCAAGAAAGATCAAGAATATAGTAAACTGTATCATCAATTCATACACGAATACGAATATGAGTAATTAGGTCATATGGCTGAAGGCTCCAATTGTCACTTAATCAAACTCACTTTGTTAATTCATGCCACATCATGCACTTCTTCGCTCAGGACAAAACTCAGATTAGTATTCAATGACTCCTCCGTTATCAATCAGTCTATTAACGACATCATTCACACTACAGAAAAGGTTCAGCTTGACATCACTAATGTACTACTCTGGTTTCAACAGCATCGTTAAGTCTTTGGCACTAACATTACTAAGATAAGGTATCGCCAAATCATTATACATCCAACCATGGAACCTACAAGATAATTTGAATGGAATCTCTGTTCAAAAGAGCAGATATGTTGATGACATATTTGGAAGAGATAATTCACCAGAAAACTTACTTAACGTGGCCAGAGAACTTATCAATCCTTGCAAGGCGGGCGACTTTCCCCTTGCGAAATGGCACTCAAACGAATCATCTGTACTTCAAACAACTATACAAACAACTAAACGCCCTGAATTAATCTCGAAGATTGCTCTACAAAAATTCTCGAAATATATTGGAATCCACACACCGAAAACTTCACCTTTACTTCACTCTGCAGGCTTTACAATTACCAAACGCTTCATTTTATCTGAAGTAGGTCAGATATTTGAGATTTGTTTCTCCAATTATGGTACGCGCCAAGATGCATCTGCAAGAACTTTGGTTACACAACCTCAATTGGAATGAACCAGTTCCTCATCATCTTAAGAAAAGGTGGCTAATCATCAGAAAAGATCTCATTGGACTGAGCTCAGTAATCATCCCCAGATGGATTAATACCTTCAGCCACTCAACATGTGAACTTCATGGCTGCTCTCAAATCGCAATGCTGTAGCTATGTATCTAAAGGCACTCTCACCTTTTTCAGAGCCCACCATCATACACATCCGTACCAAAATCAAAGTGGCACCACTCAAAAAAATCACGAAGCCACGCTTAGAATTAACTGCTGCTATAATTTTGACAAAACTCATAAATTATGTTCAAGCTACTCTACATGTGGACATACACTTAATTTACATGTGTACGGACTCATCACTAACTCTCAAGACTCGCCAAGACTCGTGCAGTCCATCGGAAAGACTTTGTCAGGAGTCGAATAGTGCAAATCCAAGACCTCATGCCAGGTATACATTGGCCACATACTCCTGGCAGGAAAATGCAGCTGATTGCATATCGCGAGGCATAATAACATAATAATTCAAGAAGTATTCATTATGGTGGTCGGGGCCCACCTGGTTGACTAACCCTCATGAACACTGACTAGTTTAACTGACATCACTTGGCGATGCTTGTAATATAGAGGCACGTCCAGGCATTTCATTAGTCGCGACCACTCAACAACAATCAAATTCAGGATTTAGTTAATAGGTATTCTGGTTTTACAAAATTATTCAGAATAATTGACATCATCATCAAGGCCGCTTTAAAATTCAGAAGAAATGTTTCCAGTCCCATATCATTACTCTCTCCAACCGACGAAGGACTCAAGAATATTCTGAATAAAGTCCACTCAAGCAGCATATTTCCACCAGGAAATCAAGGCAAATTCAGGGCTTCCGCTAAATCATGTATTTAATCGATTGATTGCGTTCATTGACTCAGAAGGAGTTCTACGCGTAGAAAAAAGGCTTGACCACTCATAACTGAACATTCAATGACACTATACACTAAGACTCAAATACTGGATCGTAGGTGGAAGAGCTCCAGTAAAATCACTAAACACTCATTCATGCTTCTTCTTGATTATATCTTTGAGTTATTTGAATACGGAGTTTTAGAACATGAATAAAAGGTACCCCTTTTTACTAATATTTGTACTTACCATTTACCATATTTGATTTATATATAATCGCAACTCTGATCAAAAATTATTAAGTAAATTCTCCAAAGTCAATGTAGACATTCCCCATTAATTGTTTAAAATGTGTATAAAACCAGCACAGATCATAATTCGTTGTAGATTTAAAATTTTAACATATTTTAAATGTATATTTGCCCTGCTTCTATATTTAATCGAATAAATTTTAAACGTTATTGTTTTATGTATTTATGATTGTATTATTTGTAAAGCATACATAAAGTTTGCACTTGTTACTATTAAGTGTACCCATAAGAAATCAATTATTTTGAAATCTAAAACAAATTTTGTAGTAAAATGCAGTTTTTATTTTTTAATTTATAATATAATCTCCTTCATTATCAAGGACAGTTTGCCATTTTGTCAGACGGGGCAATATCTGGAGAGTACGACGGGTGCGGGAAAACTTCCCACTGCGATTCTTTGATTTTTTCCTGAGTGAGTTTCGCTGTATGCATTCTCACGTTACAGTATTACACCTTTTCTGCGGACTAAAGGTGCCCTCTTTTTCAACAGTTCTTCATATTTCTTGCCTATGTACCTGTCCAATTTCGTATAGGTGCCTTTGTATAGTTGACCATGTGGACCCAAGGCTTGTCGATAATTCTTGTATACTTAATCTCTGATCAGATTACATTAGAGATTTTAAGATGTTATTATCAAATTCAACTAGTTGTCCAATTCGAGGCCTGTCAGAGAGGTCATAATCACCAGCAGCAAACCTCCTGAACCAACGTTGACACCTGTTGACCTTCAATACATCTCCATAAATAGCTTGATGTAAAATGCATACGCGTTGCTGACAGCGATATTTAGAAGGTCGCAAAATAAGCGAAGATAATATTTTACCTTTGATTTGCGATCCAGCTCCATAAGATCAATACCTTTAGTGTTTTTGTTGTATTTCACAACTGCTTTAGGGACTTCACATCAATCATTTTCTGTTTGTTGACGCTTTACTTTAATTGTCAAGATTGGTGATATGAAATAAGTTAGAAGATACACAGCCTTGTTATTTATCCACTTTATATATGACATACATAAATGCGTAATGTTTTCAGCAGAATCTGTTGCAGACGATGATGATAGCGATAAGTGTGTTGGACCTTCAATTACGACTTCAGAAATTCACGCATCTACATAAGCTTTGTGTGAAGAGTACTTAATCTTCTTCGTCGAGTTGTAAGTTCTCTACGTTGTCGGTGTTATCCGCGAAATAACAATATCAAATATATGTAAAATTTGAAAAATCATTTGTCGTCAAAGGGTTAACCGAAGTATGGATAATATAAAATGGCGACACTCTTTGGGGAAAATTTACTGTTATAAAAATTAAATCGGTGTACGTAAACATTTTATTCACGGACAGTTTAAAAATTATAAGTAAAAATTATCGATGCGCAAAAAAAGGCATACTTAACAAAAGCTCTTCCCCTAAAATTGAGGGATGTTAAAAAGTGACAGCATGTGTACCTTTCATGTAGCGGTTTATTTACAATTTTTTACAGCGATTTGTTCACATATTTTGCTAGATCGTATTGATGGAATATTGGTTTGTAAGAAATTTCTTCTCCTTTGCTATGGTTTCTTTCTTCTTTGCTATATTTTGTTTCTTAATTTTGGCAGATGGAAGCAAGGAACGTTAATGGAAAATTGTTGGCAAATGAAATGTTTAGAATTTGCCTTATTCAATAATATGCGCTACTCTTATTTAACACATAGTAGCGAAGTATAAATTCCTGTTTGCTTATACTTCATACTCGTAAATCCTATAATGTTTTGCCGTGCTCCAGTAAGTACCGCCAGCTTGTAGTCCAAAAAAAAACGACCGTGCCACCAAGAATACCGACTCTCGGCCGATCACCGAAGTCAAGCAGCGTCGGGCGCGATCAGTATTTGGAAGGATAACCGTCTGGGTCTACCGAGAGACCGATCTTGTCTTGCCAGTGGGGTGTGCCCAGGCCGACTTGCTATATCTCGCAAATCAGCTATTTTCTACTGGGCACAAAAAATCATCGTCGGCAACAAAACCGAAAGCGGCAGAAGCGGCCAACGGAACATTTGTTGCCAGGTGTGGGGTCGTCGACATTTTTGGTTACCTCTCTGCTTCGATGTAGTTGACAAAGAGAAGAGCTGTCCTCAGAACGGGCTCGAAGATGACGGGGAGTGGTGGCAGGGGTTTATTCCAGGGACCACGGTAGGAGGTTCTGTCTCGTCCGGTGGCATCGTTTCCTCCTTTTTGTCGTTGACCAGTCTTGGCCGTTGGCACTTCCGCCCGCGACACGCCGAAAAGGACGTGTACGGCCGGCTCAAGCTGGTCCAGGAACGGCGGAGCGCCCCCGACTCGTTGGATTCGAAGAACACGACTATAGCCCGAAGGCTGAGTACCGTTGCCTGCTTGTATTGTTCGATTTTTTTTCTTTTTTTTTTGTACCGTACCATTTCGCTAACTTACAATTAAATTCGTAAAAGGTAAGTGACGCGCGACTCTTGCCAAGTGGAGTGTTCCGTTTTTTTTTCCTTGTGGTAAAATGACCGCCCGCTCTTCACATCCCGCTATTCACGGTACGATGCAAGGCGGTCTCGGTGCAACACCATTCGTTTGTCGCTCCGATCCCTTATCCGATAGACGACGTCGGTAAGTGCCTCTTCTATTTCGTATGAGCCGACCCAGTCGATTTGCAATTTTGGGCTTCGGCCTTTTCGCCGCTTCGGGTGGTACAACACCACGGTGTCCCCGACTTTAAAGGGAGACGACAGGTCGTACCGGTCCTTCATCGCGCGGCTCCTCTGCAGCGTCTTTTTCCTCACGTATTTATGGACCTTCCTAAGCCGCATTACCAGCTGCTCCTCGTATTTTAAGCCTTCCAGCCGGCTGGGCGGTGGCTCTCCCAGATACGGTTGGACCGGAAGTCTGAGTTCGCGCCCGAATGTAAGCCTGGCCGGTATCATGCCAGTGCTTTCGTGAACCGCGGAACGGTACGCGAGGAGCAGGAAGGGAATTTGTTCATCCCAGTCCCTCTGATGTTCTGCGACGTATTTCGAAAGATAGTCCAGCAGAGTTCGGTTAAATCTTTCAACCATTCCGTCCGACTGAGGATGCAGCGCTGTAGTTCAGGTCTTGGCGATCCGAAACTTTTTCATTACGGCCTGGAACACAGCCGGCTCGAAATTCCGCCCCTGGTCCGAGTGCAGCTGCAATGGGAATCCGAGCCTACTGAACACGTGGTCTATAAGTGCATCGGCTACTCGTTCCGCGGTCTAGTCTGGCAAGGGAATCACCTCTGACCACTTCGTGAAGCAGTCGCCGACTACTAGCACGTATCTGTTTCCCTTGGTTGGGCACAATATGTCGATGGCAATCCGTCCGAATGGAGCTCCTACATTGTAAACCTGTAGGGGGCAAGGGATCGTGGGATAGGTCCCTTCTGTCGCTGGCAAACCGCGCACTTCCGCCCATGGTCCTCTACGTCCTGGGCGCAGCCAACCCAGCAGTAGTTTTCCCGGATCTTTTGGAGGGTCCACAGTTAAACTAGCGGTAGTCTATGCAGAACTGGAAGGACCCATTGTTCTTCTTCACCAGGACTACGGGTGAACTCCAGGGACTTGTACTAGGCGTGATAACGCCTAGTGTCCTCATCTTCTGCAGGACCCCCTCCGCTTCGCTACGCCAAGCAAACGGAATTCTCCGAGAGGGGCTCTTTTATCGGTTCTGTTCCGCTGGTGTTGATGCGGTGTCGCAGGGCTTTGGTTCTTCCCAGGTCCAGTTTCCCGCGCGAGAAGGCGGCCGAATGCTTCTTCAACTGCCTAGAAAGTTGGGTGCTCTGGGTTGCGCTAAGATCTTCGAGGCAGCGAGGAGTTCCACTAATTCTTCAAGCAGGGTCCCAGCTGCTTCGTCGCGCTCGCACTTAGATCCCTCGATGATGCTTTCAATTTCCCCCACCTGTACGATGGTCGTATTCGGAGGTATGACTGCCGCTTTATCGGTGGTATTGCAGATTCGCACCTTGCTGAACATTCCGTTAGCGTGGGGACCAACGTCAGTACGCCGTCGTTCGCGTCAAGTGGACTCACCAAGACGGGCGCCTGCAGTAACGCGTGGCAGTTAACACGGACCAACGCATCGGCTTGTGGGTGTATGACCACTTCCGCACATGCCCGGGCGACGTTGTTGACCGGGGACATCGTCTGCAATCGTATGCTCCCTCGGCGTTGCTGGAGTGTTGCACGGCAAGTTCCGTATTTCGTTCCGGTGCAGAAACACGTTTTCGCCGCTGTCGTCGTGCGTGACAAACCCGAATTTCTGCCCCTCGAGGAAGACCCTAATCCTTCCCTTTACGCCGGTTTTTACGGGAGGCGGAGGAGATGGGGGCGTCCCCGGCCGAGTACGACGGCTATTCGGAGCAGTGCTTGGCCTAGCTCGAGGTGGCCGCGCCGTGGTGGCGCTGCTGGGAGGAGGAGAAGCTGGCTGCACGCCCGCCGCTGCCACCCGTATATGTCGACGGAAGATCTTCGTGGCTCTCGACTTGCCTCGATTTGTTCGATTAAAACCAATGTTTCCTCGACCATTTCAGGAAGGGCGTCTCGTACTCGTTGCTGTGCCTCTGTGTCCGCTATGCCGTCGATCACCTGAGCCAGCGCTACGGCCTCTGGCTTGGAAGCAGGGTCATTCTCGAACGCCAGGGCCGCGAACTCCTGCACCCGAGTAACGAATTTCTGCAGCGTTTCCCGCGGCGCCTGTACACACCCTCAGAGCTTTATGTGGGCAACCGTCTTCTCCATGCGGTTGCCGAATCGCGCGTCGAAAGCAGCACTCAGCTTAGCATAATCGAGGCGGAGAAAGGGGACGAGATAGAAGGCTTTCGTCTCGTCGCTCCAGTCGCTTATCTTCGCCACTGCGTTGTAATGCCTGCGATAGAGCCGCCACAGCTGCTTCCCAGAGAACTCCTGTGGGGAAACTTTGACGCGGGTGGGTGCAAGCGTCGGGATCTGCGCGAGCGACGGTTGGATCGGGTCGTCAAGGCTGAAGGTGTCCCGGAAGCGAACATGGTGGCCCCAAGGGCGTGGAATGCGTCAGGGTTCGTGGAGAGGGTGTCGGCGTGGTTAAGGGGGGTGTTGCCGGACAAGACATCAGTGGGATGGCGTCTACACCCCTAACGGCCGTGCGGGACGGGTCCGCGGCCCAACAGGTGTGAAGATCGCCTGGTTCCATCGGCTATCCTCCGATGGGCCCTCGACCTCCCCTGTGTGCCGATCGGGGGTCGTCTCACTCGCCAACTGATCGAGGCGGACCCGGAAGGCCTCTTCCTGCGAGAGCTCGCACCGTGCTACGCGCTCCGACAGGTTTTGCACCGCCCCCATTAACTCCTGCATCATCCGAATGTAGGACTCCACGAAATTGTTGAACCCTTCTATCATTACCTTCAGCGCTCCGTAGTCCGGAGGGTGTTTTCGTCCGTTGGCCATTACGGAGCACGTGGAACGAAAAGCGCACAAAAAAATTGGAACAGTATGCAAAAAAAAAACTTATCTGCCCGTCAATTCGTCAAGGGGCAGCGATTCCGACGGTACTAGCTGGTTCGCGAGATACAGTCTGTTTCAAAATTATAAAGTCACTTGTTAAATTTCTTGTATTTTCCCATAACAAACTCCTTTTTTTAAAAAACTGTTCTGGTAGTAAAGGTATCAGAAAAAATAACCTACAATATTTACTTAGGGTACCAAATCGTTCAATTATACTGCGGGTAGAAAATACATATTACCTGACTCCAGTTAGTTTCCATGTTTTTCTTTGCAAATTCTAATCTATTTTTTTATGGAAGGGTTTTAAACGTGGCGCTGCTTTCAATTTTGCTCGAACAATATTTGAAAGCGATTATATTGCCCCCCAGACGATCGATTTCGATGCATTTAAACCCAATTCGTATTTTATGACATTAACGCTTTTCTTGGAATTCGAGGCTTTTCTCTAAATATCTTGAATTTGTCGAGATGTAAGAATTAGAGGACGTCCAGAGGATTTCTTCTTTCCATATTCGGCAAGATTATTTATATAATTTTGAACAACAGCCAAAGATTGATCCATTCTTCGCGAAATTTCCCTCATACTAAGGTTTTCAGCCCTATATGCGTCAATTCTACCTTTTTCGTATTTCGATAAAGACTTTCCGCGTGCCATAGTGTTAAATTAGCACAATTTTCCAACTCACACCGCATTGCATATTAAGTTTAAGAGCAACGGTAATTTCTTGTAAAGACATTAACAGCAAAAACTTTTCACGTGTGCAGCTGGCGGCACTTACCGGAGCACGGTAACGAGCCAGACTTCCCCGGTGCACACTTCCTGGGAACCTTCTAAATCTCAATTCCACTACACTTAATTCCGCACTAAAAAAAACAACCATTTTTGAAAATTCCACGCACTTGTACACGCTTTCACTGGTCGCAATCCGACCCAGTCCGAAACCAAGGGACCGAGGTGGGTTCGACTCCCTCCGCCTCCGCTTCAGGCCTCCGCGCAACAATATTAACGGCTGGCGAGTGTTACACATGTGTTATCCTTTGCGATTACATTCCTTAATCTTTATTGGTTTCTATTAGAGAATATGTTGCTAAATTTTGATAATATGCAACTCAGACATTCGTAGTTGAGAAATTTGATTGAAGTCATCTGATTCCTGGCAATATTTACACTCTTCACACTTACCTTTAAGAGAATTTAAGAAATTCCTTTCTGTTTCGAACCAGCAGCACTTATAGGATCAATAATTTTGGAATGCTTAAAAGCTCTACTAAATAACCGTGTAGAGCTTTCAACTATTTACATCCTTGTCATTTTGTACTGCCGCTTGAAGTGTCGCTACTTCGGTACTTACTATCGCACTTTTAAGTTAGTACTACTATGGCAGACTGATTAAAAATTTAGCATGTGTAGCCACATTACTGTAATTGTCATTTGGTTGTAGTTATTACAGCTATAAGATAAAAGCTATAAAAACTATTTTTTAATATTGGAGCGAATTCTACAATTGGTAATTTTACAAAAAGGAAAACAACAGGCCATAGAACATTTTTTCTCTTCCCGCTTCCCCAGATTCATTTTTTAAACCTTAGTCTTTTACTTCATTCTTATCATTTCATCTATTTCGATCTTCTTCACCTCCAACTTCATGATTAAATATTGACAAACTGATATATAATAATATTGAAATAGTTCTATACAAAATAAATAAAAATTCATTTATCTGCTACTTTCGCTTAGATCCATTTTGTAGATTACTCCGACTTAACCTCACTCAAGAATTCTGCTTTAAGGCAGTAAAATTTTTCTGACTGCAAATACTGTCTTAAAACTGTTTTCAAACTTTTGACAGGATATACTGCTTCTTAAGTTAGTCAGTTCTGTGCGCGAGAAATCGACCTTCCTTAATAGAAAATAAAATTTTAAAATTCTTAGGATGTTCGAAAGGGAAGGACTTCTTAACTTCAAAAAGGGTCTTCTTTACAGCAGGCATAAATGGCCTAGTACATGGAGAAAGATTATAGAAAACAATGGTCAATGTTGGTTCCTTCTAAAATTAAGTATATAAATTTGAATTTTCCCTAAAAAAATGATAAAATCATTTTGTCAACCTAATAATTAACGTTGTTGCGTGAACAAAACAAATTGTTTTGATAGTCTTAATGATTTAGTTTTACTCGCAAAGTTAGTAGTGGACGATTTAAAAGAAATTAAAAGACTACCGAGATTGCGCAGTGTTCGAAAAATTAACGAATAATTTACGAATATTTTTAAGAATGAAAAGCGAAGATCTAGGAAATTTTAAACTCTGAAGGATCAAAGGCGAAAAATTTGATTTACTGTAAAGTATGTTGAAAATTTACTCGGAGAAAAAATTAATTAGAAATCCAATATATTCAGAATAAAGGCTAGCAATCACATTATAAGTACGTCATTCTGATTGTGTATATATAAAATTAATAACAATTATTACCTTTCTGGCCTTTTATTTCAAAGAGTAAGCATCTACGAATAACACCTGGCTTGATCTTACGAACTAGGAAATAAAACCGTGCATCAGGAAACAGGAACAGGATTGATTTGGAAAATTCTACATCCAATTAATATATCGGAGCCGAACTCCACTAAATTTAAATATTTCGTAGACTAGTACAAAAATACTTAGAGCTTTCGTCATTGCGTAGGTAGCAGCAATAACCAAACTTACAATTAGTTGTGTGCTATTTTTCAACTATAAACGCTATTTTTTAGGATTTTAGCGGAATGTGTGTGCCCAATTTAATATTACCTACATTGAGAGGATCCTACTTCATGGAGGAAACTGTGATAAAGGTAAGAAAATCAACGCCTTTGAATCAAATATTTACAAGTGACACTACATAATATTTCTGTAATATTTGCAAATAGCTATTTTGTGAAGGAAATCTTCAAAAGAGAAGTACCCTTGCCACTCCCGAGTAACCTACGGTATCTTAGTTTTTTGATGGCGAATTTTGTTGAAGCCAATTATGATGATGGAAGAGAACGTCCGGGCGAGTGGAGATCGGATTTTACGCCAATTGATTTAATACAACCTTTCCCGATCGTACATAGATTTAACGGTACGAATGCAACACAGTTCAAATATAGAGTGTGCGAACATTTCAATTCCTGAATAAAATACATTAAAGTTACTCGTATCACATATTTTTATTTTTCTATTCCATATATTCTTAAAAATAGTATTTATGTTTACACTATTTAATCCAAATCAATCTCAACAAACAATATAAACTAAAAGCTAAAAATTCCATAACCTCAAACGGACAATGAAACGTAAAATGCATTAATCAAATATCACCAATTTAAAGCAAAGTATAAAATTCATTAATAAAAGTTAAAAAGTCATTACCGAAGGCACATCACCTTTTGTTGGTCGTTTATATGAGCCGCAATGTTTTCAAATCTTTCATCACTAACGTTTCGACCGGTTTGTTTATCTAATTCGATTTTAAATATTTCCATATTGGCATCGTTAGCGTCCATATTGCTCGTCCTCCGGCAACGAGAGCGAATTCGCCCCCGAAAGGAAAACCGAAGTAAAGCGGACAGGGTAATTTGTAGGAATCGTGATTCCGTCCGCGATCCAGGTCACGTTGGGACCTCCTCCTGGCTACCCCTCACCCCCTTTGATCTTCCGCATGCCAGTAAAATTTCTGAGGGAGGTCCCTTTCCCGATTAAGAACCCCTCAGGAAGAAGAGGAAATAGGAAGAACACCAAAACAACTCATTTAGGTCGACATGGTAACTTTCTTTATTTTCTTAAAAAAAAAAAAAAGAAACAAGGAAAAGTAAAAAAGAAAACTTTCTTGGACTGACCTTAAAAAAAATTACAATAAAAGATCACATTGTTGCGGCCCTCTCTGCTGCTGCCACTGCCTCTGCCTCGATTTTTCCACGTTTTTTTGTTACGTTTTCACCTTTTTTTGTGTTTGTTAGTTTTTGTTGGTTTTTCACTTTCTTTTGTTTTTAGTTTTTTGTTAGTTTTTCACTTAATTTTTCTTTGTTAGAATTTCCACTTATTTTTATGTTTTTGTTTTTGTTTCCCTTTTTTAGTTCTACACCTTTTTTGTTGGTTTTTGCTATTTTCCCACCTTTTTTTATAATTTCGCACCATTTTTTTTTTAGTTTTCCACTTTTTTCATTGTTAGCTTTTGTTGATTTTTCGCTTCTTTTGTTGTTAGTTTTTGTTGGTTTTTTCACCTTTTTTTTCTTACCTTTTCTTCGTCTTTATTACGCATTCGACCTTTTCTTTTGATTTTCTTCTTCAGGTGAGGTGAACTCGTCCCGACTCGTACAATAGTCTCCGAGTGCAATTATAAGTGATATTATAAATAAGCACAAAAAGGCATAATGCCTTATTTTTGGAAAAGAGTAAATCCAATTTTGGATACAATCAATAAATTCTTGTTTTTATTATTATTATTATTATTTTTTTTGAGAAAAGAAAAAATATATCGCGGCAATAATAGGGAACTGCCCATTCATTGCAAAACATTATCACATGGCGTCGCGTGGACTCACGATAATACAACAATAAAGAGCAAAACGAATAAAAAACGCATGGCATACTTTTTTATTAGGCGAAAACCGCGACATTTATTCCAAATATGTAGTAAACCACTCTTGCCAGAAAAATAATCTTGTAAAGTATCATCCAATTTTTTTATACCTTCTGACCCAAAACAAACAAATTCGCGCCCTTTTGTTCTTTTGACTCGGCAACAAGTCTGCCGTTGGCCCCGTCCGGTACTGTGCAGTCCACTTCATACATCGGACGCGTGCAGGCACTATCACCGGCACCGATTCTGCCTGTTGATGACTCCGTCCGCCTTAGCTTATAAGCTGGCCCACTGCCACAGGCCACTGCACTCTGGTTCGACGGTACCAGCGATAGCGCGCCGGACGTGGATGCTTGCCCCGCTCGGTCTCGCGCGAATTAAATCTTGCGGACTTGGAGTTAATAAAAAAAAATTAAAACAAAATTTATTCAAACACCTTTTAAACAAAACAACTTTATTAAAAACGCTTGAGACACTTGTGGGTGATTACAAAGTTTGATTAAAACTGAATTGCTACTCTATTGATCTAATTAAAGAAAGCTACCTGACCGGCGTTGACTTAAGCTGCATGAGCTGCACTTGCCGAAAATGCTTAGCTCATGTCTGACTAACTTTACTTATTACTTGAAATTTGATTCGTGTTTTACCTATTGAGAATATGCTAGCTATTGTAAATATATGCTTATTAATTAAGTTTAAATCTGCGCGTGCGGCTCGAGGTGCCGTAACTCGCGCTGCTCATGGACCGACCTACCGTGCCAGCCGCTTCACAACACAACCAGCCCGAGGCAGCATCGCCTGCGGGCAGAATTGAAGTCCACAAATCTTATAAAGCAGGCAGCTTCGGGCTCGACCGCAACAATTTTTGTGTTCAGTACAAGTAAATGCTTTTGGCTCAATATACTTATACACTTGTGAATTCTTGAACGATGTGTTCATTAGTTTTGACAATTGATGTCTACAAATTATTATGTTTTTGTGGTTATTCAAAAGTGGAGTTTGTTCAAATGATATATCTGAGGAAAAAGTAAAGCTGTGGACGAAAATAACGTGCTACTTTAGTACCCAAAGATATTTTTTTGCGGTGTTGTTGAAAATATTTTTTTAAATCCTTTTTAAGATGCCACGCTGCCGAAAAAGAGAAACATTATCGGCACCGGCGCTTACAAGGAAGTAGATTACGATGATGAGAACTTGAGTTTCAGAGCCGCTTCAACACTTCAACAGTAATGTTTGCTCGTATTCAATAACCATGAGTCACACTTATCTATCAAAGCTTTTCATTTTTGTAAAAACAATGGTATTATCTTGTTATAATTCCCTCCACACTGCACTCACAAGCTGCAACCTTTGGACAATGCAGTCTTTGGACCATTTTAAAATATGATTAACACTGCCATGGATAACTGGATGCGCAACAACCCAGGTCGTACAATGACCATTCATAACATTCCTGCCGTTGTAAATGCATCCTCGTGCAGGCTGACTTAGTGTATGACAAAAATTTCTTAAGCATACCATTATTGCCTCCAGATCTGCATCCAGGTATTAGTGATCTACAAACACACAAAAATATATTTTCACTTCAAGATGTTAGACCATTCCCATAAGACTCCAAGCATAAGACGCGAGAAATAAAAGACTAAAAATAGCAAAGAAAATACAAAGAAATCAATTTTAATTTTTGGTAAAAAGAAAAATAAAGAGAAAAATAAAGGAAAAAGGATAAGAAAAATCAGTAACAGTATAAAGCAAATAAAAAGCAAACAGGAAAATTGGATTCCTCATGTGAAAACGACTGCTTCTGCTTGGTATGTTTGAAAGTTTTCAGAAACAGCACTTCGGGAGAGCAGTAGGTTCAATGCACAGATTGGAAGATTGGTCCCATGTTGAATGTACCAAAGGAGATTTAAGCTATGTGTTCCACAACTGTGAATCATAATAATTGAACTTTTTCTCTCTTTGGTTTAAGAAACCATTATCATTTTTAGTCATCATCATTTTTATGTTTCTCAGAAAGTACAAAGCTTTTTTTATTTATTAGAGATAAGTATTATTTTTCAGTTCTCCTAGCTTTAAAAGTGTAAAGTTTTTAGTACTGTCTTGGCACTTTGTAAATTAAGAAAAATTATTATTATTAATTAATATATTAATATAAATTATTTTTATTTTTTGAAGAAAATTGTGATAATTTATTTCTGATTGACAGAGAAATGTTATTTTTAATTTTTAGTTTTGATACAAAGTGCAAAGTTTAGTGCACTTGCATTTTGTAATTAATAAAAGATGAAATAAAAATGTAACAATTTTTATATTTGTTCTCGTAAGTATTTTTTGCTATAAGAAGTCTTGTTTTCTCTAGATTTGTTTTATCCGCTTCAACGTAAAATTCGTTGGCTTTATAGCTAACTTTTGCTTCTTCAAAATCTTTTTTTAGTTCCATGTAGTTTTTAGTATTGCTTACAACTATTGGCGGAGACTTTGAACTTTTTTTGGTTTTCCTTATTTTTGTTTGTGATTTGGAGGCTGAATTTTTTTTCTGGTGAGTTTTTTTTCCTTTTTACTTTGTTGTACTATCCATTCTGCTTTTGTAGTTACTAATTCCTCTTCATCGACACAATTAGCGGGGCTGTGTTTCGTTTTTTTTCATTCTGGGTAAATTCGTTTTCACTTTCACTTATTCAGCTGAAATTTTGTTTTTATTGGTTCTTCGCGAATCATTGTTTTTAGTGTTAATGGCTTCGCGCAGCTAAAGCAGTGAGATTTGCATTTTACACGCGGTGACACATTTCACTGTTATATTTCTTTTAATTCCGTCGCTTGTTTACTTTCGCGGAGAGTTTAAAACACAACTTCGCTCGTTTGAAGTCGGCCACGAACTTGGTAGGAATTGGTGAAGTAAACAAGTCTTAACTTCAGGGGTACACATCTTGACCTTTCTCATTGAGCAGTGTCATCATTCGTAGACGGCAAATTTTCTTTGTCATTTGTGTTTTCGTTGCTACTTGTATTAAAATAAATATGAAAACGGTTAAACTTTAATGAGTTTGTCTTCTGTGCCGTCTTATATATTTGAAATTTACTTTTTTGCCCGAATAAAGTGTTTAAGGAAGCTTAACTTTGGAAGTATACCCAACTTTTCCTTTCGGCACCACTTCCCATTCATCAACTTACATCCTCTAAGTAAGCGCCCTGATATTGCGGGCATTCCTTCCATTTACCTGTGGATAATTGGCGTTATCGAATGTACTTCGCTTCTTTTATTTGTATCAGTTATGGTTTTGTTTTTGGTTTTTGGATCGGCGGTAGTGTTTTCTTTTTTCTTTTGATCGGCGGTGGTTTCAGTTTGTGAGTAGGACGGCATACATAATATAATCTCATTTTTATTAAAATTGTGGATATTTTCCCCAGCTACCTCGTGTAATTTTGCACTTTTTAAAATTATTGTTAGTGTGTAACAAAAGCAGGTGCTTTTTTTGTTTCTTTTTATTAATTGTACGTATTTATATGGACTATCTTTAATATGATGAATTTTTGTGTGCAGTAGTTGGGTACCGAGGATTTTAAAATATTTGTAGTTTTGTCCATACATGAGAAGTAAAACAATATTTTTGTGTTATTAAATACACACAGTAATAATTAAATAATGATAATTATTTAATTAAATGTACTCGATAACAATAGACCATGCAGATCACACATAACCTAATTATTTAGTTCAGCCATAAGCTGTACAACGCTTCCCAGTGGATTAACATTACAAAAATGCAACGTTGCAGTTTGTTCACCTGGGCAAGAATTGTGAACGAAATACTATGCGTCATGTGTGTTCTGCACTCTTAATTCGTATGTACTTTTATAATATGCAATATGCCATTCTTTTATAATATGCAATTGTAAATGTAGCATTATAAATTAAATTGTATTTCTAAGGCTGTTCAATTCGATCAACTTTATAAACAAGTAAACATGAAGTTTATCGTTTAACTACAATGATCGTTTTTAATATTTTTACATTCGGTCCTTGGAGCAGAGCGATCCAACTTTATCGAACTTGAAGCCTCAAGTAATCCACATCTGAAACAAAGTCTCCTGAGACTCTAAAATATAAACCTAAAATAGAACATAGTATCTGGAGGCTTTGGATTTTATTTATTTATACTATGCAACATAGTACCTAGACTCTAGGCCCTAGAGGCTCTAAAATACCTCTTAAGTCCGCAGTAAGTCAAAGAGAAGAAATCTTCAGCAATCCGCACAGATTTACTCGTCAAGCAATAAAGCCAGTAAGTGAGAAGCAGCAAGAAGATAAACCAACTTAGCAAGAATTCATCAGCAAGGAGGACGAAGGAGTATGGCGAAATACAACTACAATCTATAAACGTTGCATGGGAGGAGATCGAACTCCAAAACTCCAAAATAGAGGCACTAAAAGATGTAAAAGGGTTCTGATGAAGTTGCAAATCAATATGTAATAAAAAGGCAAATAGCGATAATCGAGACGTTAAAACGAAATATTCAAAAAGGGTTTAACCACCAACAATTCCAACATATACTGCGCTCAGAAAATCAAATTGTTAAATAACTACTGAGAAACGATAGTGTATAACCATTGTGAAATAATGGCCACCGGGAAATTTAAAGAGTAACGTAGTAAAGAGTACTTTGAGAAGTAAATGTCTAGTATCGAACTTCAATTATTAACCAATAAGAAAGGTTGGAAGGGTTGTCAATTGTGGTCTAGCAACTGGTTTCAGTGCAACCAAACCAATGCTAGGCCGTACAACAATTCAGGTCGGACAATAATTCAGCAGGAAAGCTGCTTCGAATTTATATGCCCAATTTCAGTTATATGGCCATCGTTCAGAAGTATATTTATACTTTCAATACACAAAACTGAAAAAATTATAAAGGTCGAAAAATTATTAAAATGTTAATGTAACAGCAGAACCCACTAAGATTATTCAATATTTGAATATAAAAAATGACGACTACGACACGGCATGGAAAATCCTAGATCGAAGATAAAATAGCAAAAGAACTCTGATATCAGTACAACTCCGAACGCTTTGCAACCAATCAGAGCTTTTCAAAGAATTAGTCGCCAGTTTGAAATGGCTTCAGGACACCACTTCAAAATGCCTAGAAGCAATTAAAAATCTAGATATGGATACCAAAACTTGGAATCCACTACTAATATATCTCCTTCCAGAAATTAGATAAAGAGTCTCGAAGGTTTTATAAACAAAAATTAAAATATCCTAAGAAGATGCAGAATTTAAAAGATTTTCTAGAATTTCTCGAAAATCGAAAATCTTACAATCTGTCCACAAATTAATCAGGGAGAAAGAATGAGGTAAAAGTGTATTACGATGCTCAAGAAGAGCTAAGTTGGTTTTCTCCAAAGCAGACCATAAAATTTACTCTTGTAGCAAATTTACTAATCTTAACACCCTCCGAAGAAATTAAGAAATTCGAAAGGCTAAGTTACTCTAATTGCTTGGTGAAGGGCCATTCAGCAAATGGAGAACTTGTAAAATATGTAATAAGAGACATCATAGTGTAGTGATAGATCCTCGATCACTCTGGTAAACTGATAATTTATAAAACCCTAAGAGCAGCCACAAAGCTATAACTGTAATAGTTGTGGTAATGAGAATGATCTAGAGAAGAAGTTAATAAGCTGTAATTTCGAGCAAAAAATGAGTTCAGACTAGAATGTTCTGTTTATTGATTATTGCTTAGCCTATTTATACAAAATTACTTATACCTACTTTCTTACGAATTATTACTCAATTTGGGTTAGTATATATAGGTATACCTATCAAAACGTTCTACTCATCATTCACACACTCGGCTGGGCCACGACGACGACGACAAAATGGTAATGCTTCGAGCTCTTATTGATCATTGGGCCCAAACCAGATTTATAAAAAAAAGATGCAGATCACTAGAACATATCCAAACGTATATCGAGCTAACTATTAAAGTTAGATTCGCGTCAGAATTCTCGACGCCAACTGCTGCATTAGCATTAAAAACTTAAAAGTTTACTACCATTCGAAACAATTTCTTTGGAAAAATTGATATAATACTAGGAGCAGAAGTGACTAGCTGGGTCTCCAATAGCACAAGAAACGGAATTAGAATGGATCCTATCAGACGAGGTTCAGTAAAGTACATCAAACAGAAAACTTAAAATTTGACTTAAACAAGGAATTACGCAATTTTGGGAATTGGAAGAACTAAACGCTAATGCATTACTAACAACTGACGGTCAATATGTCGTAAGGTTATCATTCAGAGAAGAAGAAAGGTCCAATTGGGGAAGATTTAGAAAACTTACGTTAGCAAGGTTATTCCAAATGGAACGAAAATCTAAAACGAATCAGACATTCATAATTATGCATAAAGATTTTATGACGGAATACTTAAAGCTTGGACATATGACACCAGTAACTGTTCACATAGATACAGTCTACTATTTGCCTCATCACGCGGTAATGAAGGAAAACAACCAATGACGAGCCGTTAAAATGATAAGCCCGCATCGCGGGCATCTATGTAGCGCTAGAGGGCACGGAATAACTTGCTTCTGGCATCAATCCCCTACTTGTCTAAGGGGCGTTGTGTGGACTGGTGGTTGTTGTCGCACTTTACGCAACAGTAGGTCATACAGCAATTCGCTGCCGCATGTCGAAATCGCTGGCAGCGCATACACTACAGGACAGTCTCCCTTTTGTTTATTTTTCCTATGAGACCTCCAGGTACGTTTGCCCTCAAATTCTGTTAAATCCAAAAGTAATCGATTCAGACCAGTTTCGGGGTCGAGACTCGGTAATATGTTTTGGTACTTTTACGTTTTAGCCCATTTCTGCAAGTTCAGTTGAGAATTTTCTCAACACACACACAATATCTGCCAACTGGCTCACTTGCTGGTGCTGATTTTTAAAAATCGCAACATCATATTTACTAATAAATAATGGGACAGATTAACTGATGACTAACAATAACATGGTAAAATATTCAAGAACGGTTAAAACTCAATTGCTCAAAAGACAATTTCCCACAATCGCTCTTTTTGTAAAAATTATGATCGACGCGATAACAACGACCCCGACTATTTGGAATGCAAATTTCACATTTCCCGCGGTTGGAGGGTTAAATTCGATATTATTGCCTCGTCCGACTTCTTCCCTGTCCTTATTCTTACTCCGGATAGTTTCGATTAATTTTTGTAGCTATTCCTCTTCGTAGCCGGTGTTCGTTTTCAAGATCTTATAGAGATCGTTTGATCTTTGTCACAGAAGGACGTATATCGTCATGAGTGCCACGTACGCATCACGTTACGAAGCCATGTTTTTTTTTTGCATCCGAAACGATCAAAAATGTCATACGGAACTGCTGTTGAATACATGAAGAAGTCAAAGACATTTGTTAGTAAGTGGGTGGAACGCTATTCTGAAGTAAAAAATGTCGATGATCTGCCGGATCGTGGCTCTACGCAAAACCCGACGAAAAAGGAGGACAGGATACAGGTATTCGAGAAGAATTCTCGCCTATCATTACGTGGCGGGCAAGCGGTTTTTCGTAAAAAAGGTCTAAATGTATCATGTGATACTATAAGATGATGTTTACTGAATGAAGTGAAATTTCGTAGCACAATAAAGAAACCGCTTCTGCCCGAAACCACTACTGTACTGTTGAAAAGAGACTCACTTGGGCGAAGGAAAATTTGGACCGCGATTGGGACAACGTAATTTTTTCATACGAAGCCTTTTTTTGGGCACGTTCTTCCATAACTCATACCTAGTCTACCCACGTCAAAAGATTCATCCATCGGACCGTCAAACACACGGTAAAGGTGTTGATGTTAGGTTTTGTCCCTATTCTTCTTCTCGTAAGTACCTGAATGATAACTGTGACGGTGGTTTGTCTATCCTGGGGCTGTTTGTTTTGCCCACGAAAGTGAAAATCGCCTTTTTATTTTTATCTTTCTTCTTTTTCTTATAAACTACACTTTTTTGTCGTTCTTTCATCCCTTGTTGTCGGCACCTCTGATACCCCGCTGAGGATTGGTTTGCTTAGCCGCCGAAATTCTGCGTTGTTTGGATCTGCGCCTCGTTATTGCTGTTCGTACTCCTGCCGTCGCTATTGTTGCTCTTGTCTTGAACGTTTTAATGCAAGCGTCTGTGGCACGGGTGTATGGACTGGTTTGGTGAGAACTTCTGCCGCAGTCAAGTGTTCAGATAAGATTCCGTTTTTTGTAATGAAAACTCTTCAAAAGACTTTTACATCAATCGAACCTGCATTTCCGTAAACTTCACTTGCTCGTTTCAGCTATCTGTTTGTAAAATACTTTCCACCTATTTACACACCTCTATGTAATCACCTCTAAAATTCCCATCCTCTATCTACGAATTTCTTGATTTAGCCAAGACTAGTCCCGGATAGTATAATATGGATTCCTTGATCAGCAAACCCTTTAAGGTTTCAAAACTTTGTCTTTATACGAAATTATTTGTATCAATCCTTACATTTTTTTTTGGGGAACCTAGTCACGGGCTTGCAAATTTTAAAGTAGTTTTTGATAAAATTTCAATTAGAACCTGTTAATCAATAAAATTGTTTAATTTTTTCCTTAGTGTTAGAAAGTTAGAGTAAATTTTTTTTGTTTAGTGTCTTCTTTGTTATAACATATTCGAGAAATCCACTTTCTTTTTTGAAGACTTCTGACGCTAAAGCTTTCCAAATACCGTATATAGTGATTCCACGCGCTCTCGTAAGGACGTTAAAAATATAATGATATAGTACATATGTACGAGGTTAACCTTAATGAGGACTTCAAGAATTTTGTAAGTTGATGAAAGATAGCAAGAACAGTCCTGAAAACAAATGTTATGTGCAAAAATTCCTAATGGTCATTTTCTACACTGAAAGTCGCCTTATGAACATCACTTTAGTCAGTTTCATTCTGGTGAAATGCTTTTGCCAAATCAATGGTATTGACATATTGGATTCTTAACAATCTTTCAGGATTTTCGTCCAAATTCGGAAGAGAATAGCTGTCATCTACCGTAACTTCTGTGAGTTTTCCATAGTTTATGACAAGTCTTCACTTAGTCAATCCTACCTGTCTTTAAGACTAGACATTTTTTTATTACGCATCTTTAAGTACTTGTTTGCTAAATTGTTTACTCTGTATACAAGCTGACCCAATTTAGCTTGTGTTTCAATCATTTAACCCTGACCCTAATCGTGTGTGCTAGTTTTCTTCTTAAAGTTCTCAGAAGTTTCGGTGTATGTTTTGTTTGTCATGGATAAGCGTTGTGCCAATATCAACTGTGTAGTCACCGATATCACTTTCGAGTGGGTAACCTGCAATAGAATCTTTGGTATATCATTTAACCCTGCTTGCCCTCTTTTATTAAAATTAAATCAATTATGTCTGAAAAATGTCGGAAGTCGGAATTGGTCATTTATAGTCTTCTTCTAAGAAACATCAACCCTTTACATTAATCAGACATATTTTCTTTCAGCTTGTTGTGGTGACTAAGATACGCTACTTAAATTACCCAAGAATATTTGAATAGAAAGCTTTAAATCATTGTGAAATGATGTTTTCTATAAAAATATACATGTACCACATTTTAAAAATTTACGTAGTATTATAAGAAAAGGAACAGATTTCTTTTTAACTTTTTAATTCAATTAATTGATTTTTGATAATGAAAAATAATAATATTTATTGAAATATGAAAATGAAATTATAATATCAATTAAAATAATGAAATTGATAATGAAAAATAATGATGTTAATTAAATTTGTTTATTAATTAACTTCAAGTGACGCAATACGGGCAAAAGTTCGAACTAAGAGGATATTCAAAATCCAAAAGCGACAATTAATTCCCCTAATGCTGGCTAATCTAGCTTTTGGCAAAGATGCAAGTGAAATAAATAACAGTGAAGTTGGTGGCATCCAATAATCTCAATTGTATCGATCACCACGATCTTCTTAATTCCCTGATACAGAAACACTGAAAGCGAACTGGTTCAGAAGTTCAGTTCAGAAAGCTGTGACGTTCGTTATTTGAGAAAATTCTCAACTAAACTTACAGAAGTCATATTAAGATGACATATACCCTATTTTATTTCTGTTACTTAACCGCAAAATTGTGAAAATGTGATTGAAATCCATCCAGAATATTTAACATCAGCCAGGAACCAAATAAATCAATAAATAGGTGAATGTCTAAACAAAAAAAAAATCACAAAAATAATTGTTTTAACATACATACATTGTTTGAAAATATATTAAATACAGAATAACACACTCGTTATAATTTTGTTATAAGTATTGATGATAAATATTACAGCAGATAAATCTCCTGGAGATAAATACCGAATTTGCTTTTGGCTTGGACGGAGTTCATGCTTCTCTACAACTCGTCAACGATCTTTTCAAACTATTCAAAACCCATTTACACAATTTAACTTATCAGAGACGAACAAATGTAATAGAATTAAAAGCAAGAAATCGGAACGATTGCCATGTGGGGAATCTAATGTAAAAGTAGCCCAATTTAAACTTATCTGAAGAAAACGAGAGTAGAGAAAAAAGCAAGAGAATTGGCCTAACTAGTCTATACAAAACCCAATTTATACAGCCCCTGCCAACCAGGTCCTGTAGTTTGGGTAGGACGTAGCTTGTTTCACAATTTTTAAACTATAGATGATAAAGCTTAGCCTAAACTATACTTACTTAATGTAGTAAATAATTTTACAATTGAAGTGCGTACATTATTCCAATTTGCACCGGAAATATTTTTTTAAACTTTAATTACACCTCTTTGGAAATTAAAATTTAAGAAATATTTGATAACCTCCTAGAATGCATTTTGCAACATTTGCATCTCCAAGAAATAAAGTTTATTAGGTTATTGCATAAAACATTGACAATTAAGACTTCCGCTATTTTATGAAGCACGGAACTTGTGCTTTTATTCTTCTAATTTTCTTAAAATATCATGACTCAATTTTTTTCCATAGATTAAGCAAGGTAACACACTCTTGTTTACAGAACAATACACTTACCATCTTGGAAAAGTTTTAAAAGCCGCTTACTGGTTATAAGTGCCAGTAAAAGGATATAAGCCTTTATTACACAAAATAAACTCTATAACTCATAACTAGGATACAGGGTGAAAAGCAAAATAAGTGTATCGAGCCGCAGGTAGCGTAAAAACGCATATAATTTCGTATTACATAATTACGCTGACGTCTTCAAACCGGTGTTAGGCCTTGGCATCTATACCGCTTATGCAAGAATTAATTTACCTTTAAACCAAACATTTTTTGTTTCCTATAATGCATTAGCTTAACTAGCAACGAGGCTGCATCCCATAGTGTTACATGATGCTAGCAAACAATAGTCTACTTTAAAGTGTTTTTTACCCCTGGAGCAAAATCTGTATTCATTAATAACTCCGTTACTGTTTTCGTTCAAAGCTTGTCTTATAAGATAACGATAAGAAAATTATGCGGGCATCAGTTAGTTCTCTCTCTGACAACTTTCTTTTCGCAGTCTTAATAACCAGGTCTACGGAGGTAGCGAGACCGGCACTTGAGTATCAGTACGATCTCAGTCTCTGTCGAAGCGGGACACTAGTGCAGATCTTAAAATCCGTCCAAGTAGCTAGCTAGATATCGGTTTGTTGACCGATATTAGCGAATATGAATCGCTTAGAGCACGAGATAAGATTTGGAATTCCTTCAAGTGCTGACCTTCAGACTTTCACTAGTTCTTCACTAGCGGTAGCAAATGAAAATACCTCTAGCGGTGTTGTCAAAATTGGTGAAAGCTTAGTTAAAAAGTTAAGTGAGGTGAACATGATTCAAAATCAAGTTGTCCTAAATGGAAGTAGTTTAAGTGTCGAAGAATGGCAAAAACAAGTCGAGTACGATCGATACATGAATGAAATTTGGATAGGTGTCGTACTTTCGTTGATAGTGATTTCAATGGTCTTTTGCATCTGTTCCTGTTTTTTGTATCACCAGTTCAGGCATTGGAAACAAAATTGTGAGTGATAATATATGTACATATATGCATAATACATATATATATATATACATATAAGCAAAATGAAAACTTAAATAACAAAAAAAATTTTAATCAGCACTTGTATATTTTAAAGCATAGTTATCATATATTTTTATACATAGATAACTCATTCTTTCCTTGTTTTTGATTTATTTACTTTAGCATTTTAAAAATAATATATACTTGAGATAAGGATTTCTTAGCCTTACCTGCTATCACAATCTAGTACGTTCTCAGCCATGTGTACAATGAAATTCCGTGAAACGAATTCAACAACTTTCTTGAATATGCTTCCAATAAAATTAGAGCTTAACGAATTTAAGTTACTTAAGCAAAAATTATTATTCCATTCTCGATTTCTGAAATGACAGATGTTTTCCTTTAAAAAGTTTGTTCTCGTATTTATCTTGTCCGAATCCTTGACATGGGTGCTACTAATCCTATTATATTATTTATGGCTATATATTATAGGTCCAGCATTTTTATATTTTACAGTCAGTTTGTACGGACATTTTTGGGCAAACTGCACTTATAAATAAAATTATATACTATGAGAAAGTGGATATCAGATCAAAATAAGCAAATTATTTTTAATAGCGGCTTCTCATTTTAATGTAAACAACATTTTTCTCTTGCTGTATTGTAAGTAAATATTTTCGAAAGTTTTTTTTAATTTCATAGTATTTCCTAAAAATTGAATTCAATTTTATTTTACTTATTTAATTCAATTCGATTATATATTTACTTATTACTTACATATTTTCTAAGATGAGTGTTCCCCCTAATTTCTCAACTTTATGGTAAATAAATTGAAAATAGCATTTAATTAGAACTTTAGTTTATAAGTTTATAAAAATAATAAATTTTACATATCGTGTTTAAATACTATTGAAACTATTACCAGAGGGGCATATACCACTTAATTTATCTAATGTGTAGCTACAGAATTCTCCTCGAATATGCGTCTTATCTTTAAGGTATACATCGTTGTGATGTTAGGGAGCATTCTGAAAGAAAAAGGGAGAATATATATAAAAAAAAAGACAAATGGAATTGATAAACTTAGTCTCTTTTGAGTACATATGTTGAAAAAAGGCTAGAGGAAACACATTCAACGGCATACTATAACACGTCAGTGTAGAATTATAGAGTGGTGGCCACGTAAATAACACACTAGTGCGATTCACTTTAATTTGTGTTCTAGCTTTTTGGCTTCCAAAAACTGTATTTACTGTTTCATACAATTTATATTTTCCGCTGAAAATGTATACATTAGGTTTTCTTCGAAGCGAACTTAATTAGTAAAAGGTATTTGTAAAATGACTTAATGGACACATGTAGATATTTCTTTATTTTATATTTAATTAACAAAAACATACTTCGTGTAAAAAAAACTACAACTAGTATTTAAAAAAGCTTTATAATTTTCAAAAAGGTACTTATAACGTTCCGAAGGTATAGAGTTCCACGCCTCTTCGGTTGCATCCCTCAATACTGTTGAACTTTAAGTCTGCATCCTTTTATTTTAATTTTGATGTCGTTCCACTGGTGTTCTATAGTGCTCAGATCAGGCCTTTGGGCTCGTCAATCTAAAACGTTTATTGTCTGATCCGCAAGCCAACGCTTAACTAGACAGGAAATGTCCTTGGGATCACACATAAAACGTTTAACTAATGCCCAGGGATGCCTCAATCTTACGGTATATCACATGACGATCTTACAGTATCAATTCATGCACAACATTGATGTTTTCTGGCACAACAATCGATTTTGGACGACCTTCTTTAAATTCATCCGTGAGCGAACGACGGCCACGATTAAGTTCACTAAACCAGTGATATACGGTGGTTTTAGATGGTGCTTCATCGCCAAAAGCCGAAGTGAGTTCATCGATGCACTGCTGTTGAGATAATCCACGTCGAAATTTGTTGTAAATCGCCACAAATTATCGATCATCATGAGTTAATTTTATTGACTGAGGCGAAATTTTCAAGTCACTGTAAACAACACAAATAGCGTCCGTATGACAAAACGTTATGAGTACGAATTCCGTCAACAATGTCGAACTTAACGATGAATATGTCAGATGGCGCCTAGCAACACCATTTTTGCCAGTTCCGGATACATAAATAGCAACGTTTGTGTACTAAGAAATTTTATATTTCACAAAAAAAAAAACGATAAACAAACGAAAAAAAAACAAATTGCAAATTATCAACTTCCTAAAATATGGAAAATAACTAAATTGAGATTTTAGACATTCTTTGCTGCCTGTTTGTTAAGAATTACTATAAAATTGCAGACAAAAGCTTTATGTAAGTGCTCCAGTCTTTAGTTGAGTGAAGCACATTGCTCTCACATTTTCATCGGTTTGAGTCCAAAGATGTTTTTACTTCTGAAGTGTGTTATTATGAAAAAATTAATTAATTAAAAATAATTTAATAAAGTTGAAATTTCTGTAGAAACTAGTGTAATTTTTGTATTTCGCACGTTTATAATTAAATAAAAATCCTTTGTATATACGCATAAAAATAAAAATAAAATAAAATTTAAATTTAATAACTTATTCCTTACAGCGGCAATTAAAGAGTGGAAATATACTAAAGAACGAAGGGGGAAACACTGAAACAAAACATATTCCATTCTTTTCATTGGAAACTTCCAAAATAACATGAAAACAAACAATTTGAGAATCTTTTGTTCTACTAAATCTGATTGCTTTCGGTTCAAACCCATATTGCAATTTTGTTGCTTTGTTTATGTTTATTGTTTTCATCTCTTGGCTTCAGTTTCTGAGATCGTTAATTATTTTATTCAATATATGAAAGAGGATCTATTTTATGAAAAAATGATAATAAACCATAAAGATACTCCAGGGTTGAGGACATATGAGTTTAGTGAACATTAAATAATAGCTTAAATAAAACCAAAAAAATACTAAAAACAGCTATCATCATAAGCAATATACGTGATTCTTAATTAAAGTAAGTATTTTATTCCTAGGAGTTTCATTAAGAAATTGTCTAAACTACGGTATACGCAAAGCAATTCCTCGTAAATTAATTTCAAAAATTGCATTTCCTCTCTAAAAACGCATGTTGTCTGCTTGTTTTTCTTTCAAAAAACTTTCGACTTGGGGACTTTAGAAATTTTATGCCAGTCATGCAAAAGAATTTTTCTTCCATGTTAGCACTTAATCCTATTTCGTCGACGTCTTTTGATATTTATTATTTTATTCTTTTTTCTCATGTTCTATTTTTGATAAATTTTAATTTTAAAAACTTTCAATTTGAATAGCTTGTGTTTTTATTTAAATGTTAAGAATTCTCTTTTGAAACACTGACTTTTTTAAACCTAGTGTGGGCTAGACCGAATTTATCCCACTCGACTGATTTTAAATGCCAATTTTTGTTATTTTATTTTGTGATGAGTTTACGTGTGAAATACAGGGAGGAAAAGGAATGCATTAGTAAATAATTATTTGTAATCACATATTTTATTAAATAAAATATGAGAAAATTTAGTTAATAAAACTCGGGTATACCTCACTTACCAGTCGAAGCTATAATTTACCACCTAGTATATGCCGGGTTAAATCTAAATTGCAATAAAAGCTTCATAATTTAATTATTGTATTAAGTTCAAAGATGTGTACAAAATAAAAAATCTCATTTCTTTGAACCGTCAAGAATTTTAATAATACACAAATCTGTTTGAGACTTTTCTAAGTGCGTTTAGTATTTATTGCGTGGTTTAGAAATAGATAAAATACACTCGTTTGCATAAGTTTAAAACCACATTTATATTTTTCTCCCTTGTCTAACATTGAGCGTCAAGAATCAACTTATTTTTGAATGGATATACGACACATGTAGCATATATGAAACAAAATTTAATAGTTTGAAAAAGCACGTATACAACGTATTTTAAAAGCAGAAGTTCCTGTAAATAACGATGATTTTAGTAACGAGTCGTCATTGTGCGAAGAAAATTTAAAGCCATAAAATTTTCTTTACAATCAGTATCTTTCGAAAAAAAGTCTTCATTTTCCTTCAAAAGCAAATTGTCCTACTAAAGACTCTGAAACACCCTACCCTCCTATAATTTCCAAAAATTATTTGATGGCTAAATTATAAGTAATGACTGATTGACTATACCAATACATATGCATTGCAATGTGATCCAGTAAAGAGTATATCTGTTTCGTCTAATGAAGTAGAACAATTCTTTGGTTGATGTTTCTTATATTAACTTACGAGTTACCAAAATGAGATGTTTTGACAATCGGAGAAAAGGCTATCTTGTTCCTTGAACAAAGAATTCTTCTCGAATTGATTAACAATTTTGATGTCATCCCGAACACCTCTGAACAAATAATGTCGTTCAAAGGAAAACATCGATAAGTTATACACATGTGTACACACAAAAAAGCTTAATAAATGGCAAAGTATTCTTATTATATTGATATAGGAAAAGTGATACATGTAATTCTAAGATTATTGTACCTACCTAATTCTAAGATTATTGTACCTATAGATTATTGCACCTATAGATAATTGTACCTATAGAATTATTTCACAAAATCTACTGGTCGAATTAGAAAAAAATGGAAATTGAAGCTGTTAGAACTGTGCGGTCAATCTAAAATTAATGAAAAATAAAAGCAGAGGACGTTACGAAGTACCCTCTATATAAATTAACCTGTGTGCAGTGAAAGGTGAATTTTTTCATGAAGCGACATGTGGGGTCCTCTGCGACCTGACAAAGATGGAATTATTTAGAAAGGTTATGTCTAGAATAACTTGCATTATAAAGAACAATAACTGCAGCTACAGGGTTTTTCATTAAGCGCGTCTAAACTTTAAAATTGAATAAAAGGAGTTGTATACGACATATGACGGAAACTTTTATTGCGTATTAAAGAACATTCAATACCATTATGTTTTAAAAATTATGTCATTCAAATGGCCTCCGCGGCTTCGTTTACAGGACTCAATCCGAGAGGTCCAATTTTGTATGACTCCGTTGCATAAGTCAGGCTGGATGGTTTGATTGATGTTGTTCTCCAGTTGGTCAATTGTTGTTGGTTTGTTGCTATAAGACAGCGACTTAACGTAGTCCCGGAGAAAAAAGTCTAAGGGCGTACGTAAATCGTACGTTCTTGGCGGCCATTCCACATCGCCTCTTCTGGAAATAACGCGTTCTGGAAACTTTTCTTGCAACAACTCCAATGTAACGTCCGATATGTGACACGTTGCGCCGTCTTGTTAGAACCACATATCGTCCAAGTCCATGTCATCCAATTGAGGCCACAAAAAGTCTCTTATCTGCAGATACTGCTCTCTCCCAAATGCGGCAATTTTGCTTATTCACGAAGCCGTTCAACCAAAAATCTGCTTCATCTGAAAATTATTTTTTCGTCAACATTTAGATCCGCTTTCAACTGCTCTAGAGCCCAATCAGTCTTGAATCTCCAGTTTTTGCGTCAATTGGATCTTATACGAATGCATTCCCAAGTCTTTCCGTAAAATTCGCCAAGTTGAGGTCGCAGAAAGGCCAACTGCTTGTGCACGACGGGGAATCGAGAGTTTTGGGTCTTCAGCCACACTTTTAGCAACAGCAACAATATTGTCGCTTGACCGCGCGTTTCTGCGTCGTACAGGGACTGCTCGATCAGCAACCGAACCACTTTGGTCGAATTTCGCGATAATTCGTTGAATTAATCGCTCAGTTGGACGATTATTTCGGCCATAAACATTTCGTAGCTCGCGAAAAGTTTGGCGAACAGAACACGAATTTTTATAATAAATTTTAACTATTTCAACGCGTTGTTGCACAGTGCAGCGCTCCACGGTAAAATGGTGACTATGGCAGAACGCAAACGTCGAAGAATGACAGCGCTTCCACCTGAAATGTCTCAACAATATGCTGTTAAATTTCAGACATAGCTATTGAAAAACCTTTTGTTAGAAAAAACGCGTTTCTGTTACACAACTTGATTTATTTTTTTAGCGATTTACAAATCGTGAATCTGTGAACCCCACGCATCACTGCGATGAGGTACGTTTCTTTACATTTTGCAAGCTATCCTTAATGTTCTGAGGTGTCACTGTCTACATGTGCCGTAATTTTAGTCTACTTTGACCATTTTGGAGTATTTCAGATTTTCGACGCGAGGCAAGGCTTCGGCTTGGGTTTGGTGCAACACTAAGTTCAAGACTGAGTCTCGCTCATCATTAGTTGTAATATAGGAGAATCCCGTACTTAAATATTTATACAAGCGCAAATTTTGCTCGTTCTTGTAACCTCAAAGTTAGAAAGAATCTTCAATATAATGAAATTGTTAAATTGTATATGAAGGTTGGAGGAAATGCGCAATAGCACTTATTTTTATTTATATTCATTATTACATTCTTTATGTAGCGATAAAAGGCTCTAGATATAATGTTTGAGGTGCGGTGTCACTGCCAATCAATCAGATTTTACGTTGGCGGTTTTTAAATTTTCTGAGTAGAAATGTTAAGGTCTGGTAAAACATACCTGAAAAATAGTATTGTTGATCATATTGGAGTCAATAACAATCAAATGTAAATATAAAAAATATTGATTTCCGCAAGTGCTGTTATTTCACTAAAACTTATTTATAAACTTTTGACTCAACAAGATTTTTCATAAAAATGGCAAGGTTTACAATTTTAGCCCGAAATCGAATTGGAAAAATTCGAATTCTTGAATATGTTTCCAGGCATTTTTGTTTTAATATAAAACGTGAATAAAATATAACAAAACATATTGAAAAATATATTAAAAGTTAATTTTAATTAATATAATTTTACTTCAAAATTATTTACTTTTAAGGCTATAGCCTCTGGCGGTTCTACATATACTTATAGAAATTTGTGACAAAGTGTTACAATGTTATAAATACTTCATGTGTTAAAACAATTATTTACTGAATATTCTTGGAATTAAATTACAAAAAAAGTGGTATAATATATGACACAAAAGTAATTACATAAGCTTTTTAATGAAGTCTTTACCGTAATGTGATCATGAGCCAAACATGCACGTAAAAACAGTGCAATAAATATAGCTTGAATGTTATTATCTATTTTTTCAACAGATTTATAAAATTCGCTATCTGCAAATTACGCAGTTGTTATTTTCATATTTGTTTTTCATTTTATTTGCAATACTCGTTTCGTGCACATAAATATTCGTAAAAGCATACCCTCAAAATATGAATTTTATCATATTCGATTTCTTTCAAAAATACTTAACGCATCGATGATGGAAAACGCAAATTGGCGCCGTTTACAAACTATAAATGTTCTTCTTTAAAACTACACGGAAGCATCTATCAGAATTTTCGTTTAGTGCTTTAGATTGCAGGCCGGACAATTTAAAAAAATTGTGAAAAGCATACTGTCACTTGTCTGTCAAGTTTGTTTTCTTATTAAATGTTGTTGTTGTAAAAGTTTTAAAGTATAAGTAAAATCCTGTTTTCAAGCATATGCATTAAAAACTGTTACGTTAGACACTCCTAGTTTCGAAAATTTTGTCCAAAATACACAGGTCTCCGAAGGAGGTAAAGACTAGTTATAATTTTTCATATACGTATATAGCTTTAAAAAACATTCCTATTACTCGACACTTCGTAATATAATAATTGAAATTGAAAAACTATTTGTTCCATATTAAATGCATACATGAGAATAAAGATGTATCACTAATCACGAAGTTAGGATAAGAAAACATATATACCTGCACAATAATGTGTTAGTATACGTTTAATGTCCAATTTGGGAAGGGCGAATGGGTATGTGTCCCTTTATGATATTATGTAATGCATTTCTTTTTTTAAATAATGAAATGTTCGACTTATCAAGTTGCCTAAATACTAGATACGACTGAGGCCTAAAAATCTGTCCAATTTAAGGATGTCCAATGCAGCACTTTTTGAATCTATAAATTGATATGTTATTCTTTTCCGTCATTACTTATTTTTTTGTGTAAAAAGTTTTAAGAATAAATTATAAGTAAGTAAATGTAAATTATTTCACCTGTTTTGTTTTTCAGATCGCAATACAATTCGCGACAGCCTTGATGTTGAATCTATAAAATTAAATTCAGATGAAGATGACCCTGTTCCGAATTACACTCTAGTGTCTGGATTACCATCATATGATGCGGCAATAGAGCAACTTCAGAAGTCAACAGACAAAAACGTCGTGCTGTATCCATCAGTTTATAAAATCATCAGTGGTTTGCAAAAATCATCTCTAGAAAAACCATGGAAAGAAGTGATAACAATTCCTAATTGTGAAGAATCTACTGCCACTCAATCCCGTACAGTAAAGTGTGAAAAGGCTTAAGGAATAAGTAGTAATGTACTAACCAATGCCTACTTTAGTGGTGTTCAACAGACTGATATCATGTGATTATGTACAAAATATTGCCGTTTTGTATATCTGTGATCCTTTTTTACATATTCTGCCTAGGCGATAATCTTAATATTATTTATTAGGTGTAATTTCTCTTTTGTTTACAAGTTAATTATCGCGATGAATTACATTATCCGAGTTTATGTTTTGATTTTATAAATTTAGAAAAAATAAAAGATTTATAAAAGAACAAGTAAATATTTCTTTTTATATCATCATAACATGCTTAATGCTTTCTCAATCAGTACAAAAGATGTAATTTTTTACATAACCGTCGGGTGACTGTCCTGTGGCAATAGTTCGACGGTGAGCTAGCCCACTCCGTATCTGCTGTTTTATAGCTCTGTTACTTTTTGCAGGTTATTAAGGCCTTGTTGTGTCAAGAAAATCGTATTTTTTACATCTTCTTATAAATAGTACTTTTAAAAATTCATATATTAAAAATCTTTTCAATTCAAAACTTCTAAAATTGCCTAATTTACAGCCGGTTCATTAACTCATTAGTTATGCTTCACAGAGACTTACGGAGCGTTACGAATTACCTGCGCAGTGTTGTTCGGCTCTTTAAACTTGCTCCGTTATTGTTTGACCTTTTCTTTTACTATTTAACCCTTCTCTTTTACTATTATTTTGATAAGTGGAGAAGCAATTTTCTCAAGTTTCGGGTAGTTGAACGCTCCGACGCGCCACCAACGACTACCTCAAAATACTGTTCAAAGTTTGAACATGTTTTTATCGAAATGACTTTTTTTAAGTTGATTCCCTTGATAACCCTTTCCCTATAAAGTAGAGTGAAACAAATATTGAAAACTTTTTGCAAAATATATGGCCCTAAATCGATTTTTTTAAATAACACAGTGAACAATTTTTGCAATTTTTTAATTCTAGTCTACTTTAGTCGCAAACCTTTCTAAATTCGGAAAATATATTTATTGTTTTAAGATTATTTGCCGAAGCCTCTGGAAATCGCATCAGCTGAGAAAATTGCAGGCACCACAATTTTTCACTCAATAACTAATCAACATTCAATCCTTTTTTTCTATTCGTTAAAATGAAGGCATACGTTATTTCTTTAAGTTTTGCTTATTAATTTTTCTCGCGTGCATTGCAAGCGTATAGACGTAAAAGCAAAAGGCAAATTATTAATATAAATGAAACAGCACACCATTCGATTGATTTTTCATTTTTCCGTTTACTTAGGTATTAAACACTCGCTGCGTGTATGTTTTAAATTTCAACGCTTCAGCTTCATTCAAAGTAGCTGAAATGTTTTGATGATCGGTCTATCGGTCAATGGCAAAAGCTACGATTTTCAGACGCTCGTACCATGAAGACCACTTAGAGTATAAAATTTTGAATACAACGTCATATTGGTAATCTTAACATACTCGCAAAATTTAAGCTATATACGGAGAAAGAAAAAGATAAAAAGTAGCTCGAAGCGCCGATTTGAGTGCCAGATATTTAGCCGACGCACTCCGTGCGTTTAGATCCAAAAATTTTGCATTGCAGTTTACTCCCACCGATAAATCATACTTAACAAAATAGGATGTATGAGACAAAGTCCTAAACATCTTTATTAGGGGTCTGAGAGGTGACTTGCCAAAACTTCTTGACATAGGGGCATTAACCGAGTGGTGCATCTCTACCTAAATTTCGAGAACCAAAACTGTCGAACCCAATGTGCTCTCTTACATCACGGACGACCCCGTGGAGTTCACCATCAGTTTGCGCCCATGCTTCTTCCTTGTATCAATCCATAATAAGCCTATTCCGCAGGAAACAAACCTCAATTTTGCTCAACTAGTTTATCTACCTTAGCCTCCATTCAATTTAAATAACGATGCAAACCAAAATTTTTATATTCTAATATATGTATTCATTCAGCAAGAAATCGATCACTTCACGGACATTAATTTTTAAATTAAACAGCTTTTCATTGCCTTGTTTTGTGTGTAAAGCGAAGAGCGGGAAAATTCTTATAATTCAGATGAACCTTGTCCCAAATCTTATTCTTAACGTACAACATTTTTACGTGAATTCCTTAGTTGGAAATAGAGAAGTAATCCACAACACAATAGCAAATTTTTTCGGGCTTAAGGAATCCAACATTATATCTTTTTTATTATCTTCCCTTAAATCTATATACGGTATTTTAGAAAACGATAGTCTAAAAGACCTGTCTGCTATATTACACACGAACGATAGTTGCAAGGTAATGTTAGGATTAAGTACACCTACACAGAAATCCGAGCCGAACATATGAGTAAGCAACATACAAACGAAATTAAAAATTAATTATAAGAGCAACAAACTATCAAAAATTTAATCTAAAATTCGAACAACTTCTGAAACTATAAGATGAGGTCGAAAGGCAGGTAGAACAACTCTTACGCGACGACATTATAAGACCTTTCAGGTCCCCACACAACACCCGCGTATGGATAATGCCGAACAAGATTGCTTTATCCGGCAAGGAAAAGTACAGAATGGTAGTTGCACACGATCACCATAAATGTTAAAGTAAATGGTTTTCCGTCATTGATTTCAGGAGCAACTTCCATCAAATTCCTCTCAATGAATCCGATATCGAGAAGATAGCCTTCTTCGAATGTATGAATTCACAAGGCTGCCATTTGGTTTAAAGAATGCGACGTCGATATTCCAGACATAATACGAGCTCATATTGGTAAAATCTGCTACGCCTACACATTAACGACATTGCGATCTTCGGCAAGGACGAATATACACAGTTAAAAAATCTCAAAATGGTCGTCCAAACACTAGAAAAAGCAAACATGAACGTTCAGGTGAATAAATGCGAATTCCTTTGAGACGAAGTCAAGTTCCTAGGATTCATTATATTCCCAAATGGCATTAAGCCAAACCCAGCAAAAGTCCAAGCAATCGCTGATTTATTAAGGAATATGCCAACCTGGCGAAGCTCCTTTCGGCCCTCTTAAAGGGAGAAGGCGGGAGTATTTCGGAAATTTTTTCGAGTAAAAAATATTCATCTTAACGTTGAAGCAACTAAAGCCTTTACTAAAGTAAAAAATTCCCTACTCTCGGATGGTCTGCTGCTTGTTTATCCTGATTTTGACAAAGCCAATCACAGACGCTTTGGACTATGAAATCGGAGTGTTCTGAGCGCGAAACGATAAACTCACTATATTCATATCCAAAACCCATAGTAAATAGAGCTGACGTGCATTATTCTACTAAACAAAAGGAAATGCTCGCTATAATCTGGGCTTTAAAATCGCTGAAAAAATTGCCTGTTCGGTACAGCTAAAGCTCAAATATTTAAAATTCATTTATTTAAAGTAGTAATAGCAAGATACAAAGGTAGAAAAGTATACTCGAAAAATATAATTATGAACTAAAATATAAAACCGGTAAAATGAACATAGTAGCAGATGCCCTTCCTAGGCCTTTGCAAACATTGTCAGTAAATTCACTAACCTTTTAATAGAACCGAATTTTTTCCTACAAACTTATTCCAGCTACAACAGTACCTATAAATGTATTAAAAAACCAAATGCTTATATATTTAAATAAAACTATCAGTTCAAAATTTCCTTTCCTGTTTATCACCGAAATACTTTTGTACAACCAGAATATCCCGAAAGCGATCTTATCAATGATCTTCTAACTTTAAAAACAATAATGGAAATAACTCAACAAATTTACCTCATTCCTTTCAAAAATAATAAAATTGGTTCCACCAAAAAGCGGTAATCAAAAACGATATCTAAAGCCCACCTGAAAGAGCACAAACATTTCCGTAGATCACATTAATCTAACTGGTATAAGAAAAGAAAAAAAAATTAAGTGTCACATACATATAGAGTACAAAAAATTTAATAATAATAATAATAATAATAATAATAATAATAATAATAATAATAATAATAATAATAATTTTAATAATAATAATAATAATAATAATGATTTGTTAAATTTATTAAAAACAAAACAAATATGTTAGTAGTATAAAAAAAAAAACAATTTGCGCTATTCTTCCAACAGTAAACAAGGAAAACACTTTTGTATAAAGTTATAAGCCAAATTATAGTAATAAACGATGCGTACGACACTTACATAAAAAAGCAAAACCACCGCCGATGAAAACAAACCGCCACGATGAAAAATTTACAGCCCAAAAAAAAGTTTTCCTTTTTACTAAACTTTTATTAAAATTTTGTTTTGCCCAAAACAATCTACACAAAGAAAAAGGTAATATAATCTGGGCCCCGATGGCATTCGAGATACTGCCGAGGTACAGTACGGTACGACAGGCGCCACACTAGAGCACAACTTGTATTCAAAAACAAAAGTGAATCTTGCTCTGCGCCGCCTCCAGTACAACCCCATAGGTTACTAGAACTCGAGACTCCGAATAATTCCTCTGCCGGACTACGAGGTGAATGCAAAACTAAATTAGGAACGGCAAACAAGTCACCAAGTAACCTCAGCTCCCAAAAAAGCCCAGAAACGCGATCCGAAGATTATTCCTATTCCAAGTATATCCTCATTTTACAAGGGCGGAGGAAATGTTACAATTGTTTACGCCATTGAAGAAAAAATCAAAACGAGGGAAAAACGCACAAAGGCATAAATAAACGTACATAAAACTAAAGTCTCACACTTAAGTTACTCATGACCCTGCCGTGCACACTACGCGCCTCCAGAGTGCTTTTGGGCGGCTTAAACAAGCGCGTATCTGATGTCGCTTTCGAGGTCATCTCGAGACATGTGCGGGGCGCTTAAGTGACACCCCACTTAAGTGCTTCCGGGGTAAACAATAAATTAGAGCAATCAATTCTGCGCATGCATACATCACGTGCCACCGACACCTCAATGGCTTTGGGAGCGATCAATAAATTATGCGACCCTAGACACATCCGCATGCGCGCACAAGCCTTCCACAAAAAATGTGGAGTAAACAAAATTAGGCAAGGATTGATTGGGGGACATCACATCAAAGTCAGAAGGGCAGCAATGTGACCGGTTGGAGTCGACTTAATTAAGAGTTCGACCTAAAAGTAAAACGGGTATTGTGTGGTTAAGCGCATTTAAGAAATCGGAAGAATGCGTGTAGAAGTGGAAATTTGTGAGTAGGGCGGCAATATAAACGTTTGTGAGAAAATCGCCACTTGGCTTTGAACTTGCCACTACTTCCGCAGGAAAACCCCACAAAACACTCGCACATAACACACAAGCATAACAATACTACTGGGCTCAATAAAAGCGACTAATAGTAAGGTTCGTTCGTTCGCAAGTATCGTTACCAGTCACAACGACTGACTCTCAATTGAACGAAAAATTCAAATACTTTGGGAGATTGAAGAGGGCCCCCCGAAGCAAATTCTGACCCCAAGTAAAGAAGAATGTAAAAGGCATTTTTAAAAGAATTACAGTAAAGGAGAAATAACAATTAAAACTCTTTTTGGTGAGCAATGATGTCCTAAATTTAGGAGAATCACAACTGCAAGCAGTCAGGACATTTCTTAGCTTAAAACATAAATTTAAAAATTATTCGAAACTAATAAGAGATTATGCCAAATGCATAGAGGAATGCACTGATCTTGAGCATATGATAAAAATTAGTCCTTCAAATAAAGAAGAGAACAACTATATTGTACATTCCACATCATGCGATATTCAATTATAGTGCAACAACAAAAATGCGAGCGTGTGGACGAGGACCGAACCGGAGTTCGAAGGATGCATTCTCTGGGCTGGCTGGCTCCTTCTCGTGCTTGGTATTTTTAATTGCTGGTTCTCGGTCAACCACAGTAAAATAAAACCGAGTGACATCCTTCATAACTTTCATTTTTCTCTTCAGCGGTCAAAAAGAAATTCGTAAACCTTATCTCGTATATTTTCGTATAAGACCCAGCCCATATCCAACGCTAGCGGGGCAAATACGTAAAGCACAAAGTGCGTGTAATAATTGTGCTCGACTCTTCGTTCTCTTTATTAAAGAGAAAGTGCCGCAACGATACAATACCATCCCCGGTTCAACTGTACCATTTTCTTTACAAAAATGAATTAGGGAGCTCGTTTAGTCTTTACAATATAAGAACTAGATCATTTTATATCAGCAGTTCAATTCTTCAGGTCAGAAGCCACACAACCAGAAGTACATATGCCAAGCACCCATCCAGGCCAGCCTGATCAGTAGCCAGCAGCAAATCTGTTTGCCGCCTTAAATATAACTAAATACGTTGTTTAATTATTATAAAGGATCCGACAAAACACTAGTCTAGTGAATTCCATGATTCCAACTGTGACCCCAAACAACATGCTTTCGGGGAATATTTACATAAAAGATTTCAGGCGAAGTTTATGTAAATGTCCACTAATTTTCTCCTTAATAGTGATGTCTCTTAACAGTTTATTGAATCGAATTTCTCATTTCGAGTTGTTTGTTTATAATACAGACAGTTCAGTGAACATTCGCATGTAAATGTTACGTGGAATTTATCCCATACCGATCGAAAACCATAACTAACTGTCGAAAAACAATAGCTGCATAAAAACTGTAATCTCTTCGAAAAATAGGAGCACATATACCACTAACATCATACACCATTACACAGAACATCAAAATAAAACATGGATAGCACACAAATTTTAAACTATTCTAAAAGTTTTATTAACCGTTTAGCAGAACAACTCGGATCACGTACCAAAAATATTCTAAAAAGATATGTCTATACCACGAAGTTTGCCAAATTGATCTCGCGACGGATTTTCCTGCTCCGCTCTAAAGTTCTCAACATCATACCAAAACATATAAGTACTACATAACTGTGAGTTCATAACAACATCTCCACATGATACTTGAGATACAAAGGCTAAGTACAACACTGTCCTACATAACCCACTACCGAATAAGAAGCCACCAGCGTTAGAATCTAGGCTAAACCTCAACGAGGGCCCACGAAAAGGCAAGGCAGACCTCCTGCCCCTTTGGCAGACCAAAGGGCGAACTCAAATCCTCATGGTGAAATCACAGCCCCACGAAAGGAGAGCCGCGGCATGCCTGATCAAGCGGAAAGAGCGGATGATTGTACAGACTACAAAAAACTCTTTAGTGAATTCAAACATATGGTGAGGATCGCTAAACGAGGCTCATGGAGTAGGTTCTGCGGTAAATAGAGAACCTCTCCGAAACCAATCATTTGAAGAGAGTCCTATGGATCACTTCAACAACTCCCAGTTGCATCAGCAAGAAGACATCTTCTAGCTCAGAGACCCTGGAGTTGCTAGTGGATATTCACTTTCCGGACTGTCAATCGATTTCCGCTAGTCCATTGCAACTCTCAATCCCTGTAAAACTTGCCCCAAAATCCTCAACAGGAAGAGGGTAATGTGGGCCATAGAAAGCTTCAAATCATTCAAATCTCCAGTAATGAGATAGTATAGTATATAAGCTCCGTTGAGAGCGTGAAATACATATATTGGAGTTATTACAGGATGGTCTTACGAAAGAGACGAGTGTGGAAAGAAGCACACCCAGCAATAATTTCGCCAAACAGTTTTGTCTGGTTTATCGATGGAAAGACTCTCTGAAATAGGGATGTACCGAGAAACCAAAACGAAAAACACGACTCTAAGCCTCTCAGCGTATTCATCTCTATCTTTTAAGTGGAGGTTCTCGCCATTACAATTTCTGCCGGCATAATCATACATAGAAATACCTGAAGAAAGCATGTCTTTATCTTTTCAGGTAGCCAAACTGCACTTAAGGCTTTGAATTTTATTGAAATTTCTTCAAAGTTGGTCAGCAAATACAGAAATCCTTTAGCCCCGGTCCATAGAGGCATATCAAAAATCGAGATCGGTGATGTGCTGGCCAAGCAGGCATCTAACTTGTCCCTACTATCAGAATCGGCAGTGGGTATTCCATTTTTTTCATTGCTTGAATTCTGTATAACCACAGCAGACTGCAAGCAATCAACAAACTCCCTCCAACATATTTATCACAATATGACCACACGGCTGATAAACTGTGGACGAACCAACTTTAACCTGGCAATAAGAATCCTTACTGAGCATTGCAGATTAAACAAGCACTTCCATGAAGAAAGTGTACTCGTCAATATGCGCGTGACGGCTGGAGACAGAGATTATCACATACTTTCAAATAACTCCAAAATTCTGTTGGAGACATTGAGCTCCAGAAAATTTTTCAAGCACCAGACGGAGAAGTTATCCAGATCTTGCAAAAGAAAAGGATCAGTGGAGGGCGATAACCGTTTCATGAAGTTTATATCATCGGCATAGATGGACATTGCAAAATGTTTAATGATGCACTCCATGTCATTTATAGTTAAGGTGAGAACTAAGTACGTTAATATCTATTGAAGTCAGAAATTTTGGAAGGCAAAAAACGAAATTGAAGTAGTTAAGTAGTAGTTAAGTAGGTTTCGATGTGTGATCGCTAAGAGATTGGCTGGAGAGGTTTGCAAATAAATTAGCGATTTTTTTCGGGTCAAATGGAAAAGTGTCAGCAAGTCTGACTCAATATAATCACGAAATTCACAGGGTCAGATAAAAAATTCAGGTCAAGCTGCCTCTCGAAGTTGTTTCTGATGCTGCTGACTTGACAGAGTCCAGAGTCAGCAAAACGGTCAATAAATGAGACCTCTTTGTCTGATGTGGCGTTAATCAGGATATGGTAGGACTTGGCCTCTGATAAAGTTCAGTGGAGACATATACATCTGTAGTATTGTTAATTGGTGAGATAAATTAAAAGATATTCGGATTAAGGTAAAAATGGTTGCAATCAGATTAAAAGTTGGTTGAGGAAACGAATTTTTAGAAAAAGATTGCGTGCATATCGCTACTTTCTAATATGTAGTAATCTAGATATGTTGCATATTTTAAGAGTAGTCATATTTTTATATTTCGAGTGAATAAATTCCCAGAAAGCACGAGCTTTCAGGTTTTACGTTGCCATGCCTAAACAGTGCATGGAATTCGATCGATATCGATGAACAAATTATAAGAAGAATTATGTCAACCTCATGGTGGGGTATCAAGAATTTGAAATTAATGGAGATCAATCTGCTGTAGAAGTTCTGTTATTTTTAAAATCAAAGAGGTCACCATTGTCATATAGTTCTACGAGAAACGGAAGATGGAGGTGCATTGAGTAGAATCTAACATTTTTTAACTGTCTCTGTCTGAAGAACACCAAAGGATTACAAACTTATTAAGATTCTATAAACCTAACCTAAGGTTTTAACGGAAGTACTCGTCTTCTGGATTACATACCAATTCAATGTTTTCAATATATACCGGGTTTTCGATAAATAAGTAGAAAACAGTATGCCAATCGATTCCTTGAAAGGTCCTGATCAAACTTTTGTTCCATAAACCCCCCCTTCTCCCTTCCTGTGAAGTATACCCTTACCCTTGGCTTCGAAAATTTTTCGTCATACAAGGATAGCACATGCACAGGACATATAGGGCCACGGTTGAGCACTTGTTCGAAATATGATATTATAACCTTCCAAATGGAACCCAATATCCTAATCCGTTTACAAATATTCACTTTATCGGGTCTAAAACATATAGTCATGTCCATTATGTTAGTCACTAAATTGCGAATTGGTATTGGTGAGGCGTATTGCATATAACTTGTTACTTTCGGCGTAATGATACTCTTATGCATTTTTCTTGATTTGAATTTGTACTTACGCTTAATATTCTATTCCTATGTTTCTAATAGTAAAAAATTGGAGTCTCAATATATCAAAAAATTATAAAATTTATTGTCCTGTATGCAAACTTAACATTTTGTATATTAGTTGTAAAAACGCCCAGGTATTAGCGAAAATGTATTTTTAATTCAGTAGCTTGATTATGCTTCTGTGCATAAAGGCATATGGAATTGGCATATGATGTGACAGAAAGAAAGTCGGAAAATAAATCCTTCTATAAATTAGTTCCTAACACATAGATTCATGTTACTCTTAGTCGAATCAAGGATAAATATAGGCAAAGTGGCAACCTAAAGTTTTCATTATAATTTTCTGTATTAAATTTTTTCAATAAAAATTAAATCCTAAATACCATTTTGCAGTGTATTATGTAAAAGCAATGAAAAGTTGTGCTCATTTAAGAAAAGTGCAGGGGAGACCGAGGTTAGCAATTATAGGGTAAAAGTAGTAATGTTCGAATAAACTTACCTTCCAATTTGTATATAAAGACTAATTAAAATTTTTACCTGCGAAATTAAGCGGAGGTATATTTTAAGTCGACTTAATTTATGAAAAATAACATTACTGAAAAATAGCAAATCTTAAAACAAGACTTAATGTGTTTTCCCCTATTTGCCATAATTAAGTTATTTTTTTAGTACTGTATAATACATAAAAGTATTGAATTTTAAAAATAAAGGAAGGTTTTTGAGTCACGCAATTAATTTGAGATAATAAGAAGTCATTTAAAATCTGTAGAGAATTTATTCTATTTTAAGAGCCATGA
Organism: Proctacanthus coquilletti; assembly: GCA_001932985.1. Taxonomy (NCBI): domain Eukaryota; kingdom Metazoa; phylum Arthropoda; class Insecta; order Diptera; family Asilidae; genus Proctacanthus; species Proctacanthus coquilletti. The sequence goes on from MNCL01000254.1 coordinate 127,743, forward strand.
AGATAATAAAGTTAAGTTCCTACCATATAAATGTAAAAAACAACAGTAGTAGTTAGTTAGACCGAAAGGCCTTAAATTTAGATGAACTTTCGCGAATACATATAACAAAACATTTAAAAAACTATCAGCATACCCTTATTCTATCTAAACTGTTTATATCACAAATTCCGTAATATAAACGTAGTAAGTACATAGTGCATTACAGTGAACTTATTCCTTTTGCATTAAAATTAATAGTTGTTCAAGTATGTAAAAGGTATTAGTATTAGTTTCCTAAGGTATAATTTAAAATTAAAAATGTAAAATATAATTTTGACTATGCAATATCTGTTTATTTTCTATTATATCCCACATCCTATTGACCTAAACTAATGGGAGGATTATTAATTTCTAATTAATCTAATAAGATTTTTGTTATGAGTGTATTATTGGAAAAACACTTAAAAGTGTAGTAAGAGTTAAGTATACTTTGTGTATATTCGTTTAACGAATTTTTGTTGCTTGTAAGATTATTCAAACATAAAATCTAGTCCACTAATTTCGATGCTGAGTTTTCTTGAAATCTCCTGAACAAAACTACAAAAGAACTTTCTCTTTTTAATTTATAAGTTTCAAGAGT